>PVJH01007188.1:0-95038 GCA_004026705.1 Nesogale talazaci | reverse complement strand
GATTTTAATGTGTAAGACAAGGGATAGAAAAAGAAACATTCAATATATGCGAGCTTGGCTCACAATAGGATTATATGCTTGGAATTTTATTTGATGGGCTCCCCCATGTATTTTTATTTTAACCTATAGTTTTTCAAGGACAGATACCCATGTAATGAATTATAGGTATTTAAAATGCCTAAGTATATACAACAATTCAATGCTTGGCATTTGAGTAGCATGACAGGGGTGGAATACACCTAGGCTTCATCCCAATCTCTCCTATTTATTTAATTATAAGATTTCAGGAAAGTCATTTAACCTTTCTAAGTCTCATTTTCTTCATTGGTCTAATGGAGGATAATAATTCTTATTATCTGGGAATTAAATGGGCAATGCATGTAAAATGCCCAGCATAGTATTTAGACCTGTAGTTAAGTGCTTAGTAAATGGTAGATGTTATCATACAGATACTTACTCTTACACTGCCTTTATCTTAGTATGCAAAAATTCCTAATCTAGATGGCAAACGATTTAATCTTTTATGAAACAATGAAAATGAGCAGTGGTCTTGGAATAAGCATACTTGCTTCCCTAGGTGTTTGACTCTCAGCAAAGCACTTAACCCTTGGGGACTGAGTGATGAGAAAAGAAAGAAAGTATTTGTTTGTTTTGTAACCTGTGAAACAAGGCTAATGATAAACATCGGGATTTCCCTACAGGGTAGAAACCAGTTTCAAATGAGAATCTACAAAGGTTACACAAAGGTATTTAAAATGAGAGATAAAAGGAAAATTGCATAAATTTGACTCCATCAAAATTAACCCTAAATAACTTGGTTTTAACATAATACAATAGGGCAACTGAAAAGGAAAACCCCCAAGCATGGAGAAAATATTTCCAGAAGATTCATCTGACGAAGTGCTTATATCTGAACATACTAAGAAATTCTTAAAACTCGACAACAAACTAAACAACCCAATGAACTCAGATGGCCGGGCGTTTCAGGAAAGGAGGGACAAAGGTGGTAAGTGAACATACATCGTCATCAAGAAACTGGTCATTAACATGTCAATGAGATTTTACTGCAATCTTCAAGGTTGACTAAAATTAAACAGGTGAATCCAGTGAAATATTGGTGAGGAACTGCAAGGATCAGTTCTTTCATCTGTGCTGGTAGGAATGTAAATCGGTACATCATCTTGGAAAAGAGTTTGGCCATTTCCTTAAAAAGACATACATGTAGAGTAACACCTGTGGAATCTGTAGCATGAGGAAGGCCAGACAACTCACTATGTGTTTACCAGGTAGGACTCTTGATAGAATGCTAGAAATGTGGAGCAGCCTGTTGAAGGCAGAATACTCGCAAGACCTGGAAAACCAAGGCAGTCCCTTCAATTTCTGATTCTCACAAACTCAGCAATCACATTCGTAGATATTCATCAAAGAGAAAATGGAAGACTAAACCCCACCTCCCTATACAACCTCCCCAGGACTTGTACATTAATTCTGCAGTGACCTTATTTGTAATAACAAGAATTTGGAAACCATTCAACATTCCATAGGTGGCATATTCATATAGTGGAACACTAATTAGCAACAGAAAAGAATAAACTATCAGTACCTTTATCAATGGAGATGGTTCTCAAGATAATTGAGAGGAAGAATCTGGACAGAAATAAAAATTCATATTGAATGATTCCATTTATAAAATTCTGTAACATGCAAATTAATCTAGAGTGATGAAAAACACATCAATGCCTGGGGTGTGCCAGAGTATGGATAGGAATTGAGATGAAGGAGGTTAGGGGAGAAGGGGGCAGGAGCAACACTTGGGCATGATGGAAAATGTTCATTATCTTAATTGTGGTGCAGGCTTCACAGGTGTACACACATGTCACAACTCATCAAACTGGATACTTTCAGTATCTGCAGCTTATTGTGTGTCAATTATGCCTCAATAAAGCTGTTTTGCCAAAACATTGGCTGTGAGGGTTGCACAACATGATGAACATAATTGATGTCACTGAACTAAGCATGTGAAAAATATGAAAACAGCTAATGTGCACATAAAGCATAAATTTATGTATGTGTTTACATAAGTGTAGGTATAGATGTAATATGCACACATTGTGTAAAATTAAAATGTAAATAAGTCAGTAAATGACCCTGTACATTTCTGTATGGTGATAGAACATTTGGCAACACAGGTTGGTGATGGCTGGACAATATGAGAGATATAGTTTCACTGAATTGTACACAAGAAGGATGCTGAATTGACAAGCATTGTGTTATCTTTATGCTTACAACAGTTAAAAAAGTGACTACTGATATCCTTTAACGTATACAGTCTTTAAAAAATAAAAAATTATCAGAAATGTAGCTTTGTAATCAGATGGCCTTGTTCCATCCTGCTTTCTGCACCAGAATTGGAATCTGTCAGTTTCAGCAACTTGGAGGATCTGGGACCACAGTGTTTTCCAGTGCTGACCAGGAATGTCTTGGGGCCTTCTTGGCACTGCAGCTGGCCACATGTCTCCTAAGAAGATGGCACATCCTTTGTCTCAGGCCCAGAGATTCTCCCAAGCAGATTTGGAAAGCAGAAACCTGGGATAGCATTTAAAGAGGAGCAAAACATAACATTTGTGTACAGGATTTGGATTGATAAATGATCCAGGAGGCCATTTCAGAGAGAAAAAAGAATGGTAAGATCTACAGGAAAGCTAAGGCTGCAACACGGTATAGACTGGCGATAAAATCATCACTTAGTCTTTTACTCATTCATCAAAAGTGGATCCGGCTAGAATAGGGCTAGCTACTGCTCTAGATGCTGCAGATACAGCTTTGAACAGGAGATAAAATCCCTTGCTCTCATTGAGCTCACAATCTAGCTGGATAAGATGGAACATCAAGAAATAACTGAGAAGTGTATGGTGCCAGGAGGTGGAGGTGGTGCGTGCCAGGAGGAAGCATCAAATCAGGCGAAGGTGGTTGTGCCCAGAAGTGACTGAGTCTGCAAAGGCCCTCTGAGAAATCATTCATTACAAACCTAAATGAACTGCAAGTGTAACCTGTAGCCACTGGAATACAGGACACCATTCTAGAAAAAGAAAAGGTAGAATATGGGTTTGTACCAAGAAATGACAGCAACAAGGATGTCTTACCATCATCAGGATTACACACTGCCAGAATCAATCCAGTTGATTCTGCCTCTAAGTGGACCAATAAGACAGAGCAGAATCACCTTTGTGGGTCGCAGAGTCTGTAAATCATTAAGCAAGTGCAAAGTCCTTCTGTCTCCCAAGGAGTGGAAAGTAGTTCTGAACTGCTGACCTCGTAGTTGGTAGTCTAATGTGTAGCCCATCATGCTGCCAAGGACTCCTATAATCAGTATAGTGATAAAAACTGGTATCATAACTGCTTCCAATCAATGAGCCTTCGTTATGATCTGAGCCATGATCTTGACTAAGAGTTTGTGCCTTATCATAACCTTCGTGGGTGCTCTTGTTGTTTTTCACCTTTCAGCTGAGATCACGGAAATCACTGGAAACCACAGACCTACCAATCCCTGAGTTAAGGTGCTCAGGTCGGGATCTATCTGACCTGCTCTCTGATCTCACAGTCACCCTTTCATGCAACTTAGAGTACAGAGACTGGTGAGATCCAGGCAGCAGGATTTGGAGTATGTGATTTTACTTATATGAGTTACCTTATATGTGTTATCGCTAATTCCTTCCTAATTTTATTTTTTTCTGTTATACAAAAGGTTGCATTTTAAAAATCATTTTATTTATTGGCTCTTACGAATCTTATAGCAATCTATCATTCAATTGTATTAAACATACTTGTACATAGGTTGCCATCAACATTTCCAAAGCATTTTTTTTCTATTTGAGCCCTTGGTATCTGCTCTACTCCCCGCCCCCCTCCCTGTCTCTCCATCCCATCCTCTCACGCTCATGAAAATTTGATCAATTGTATATTATTATTGCTATTTCATTTCTTAAACTGTCCATTGTCTCTCTTCACCCACATCCCTGTTATCCATCCCCCTTGAGGGAGGACAGCTTTATATCCAATCTTATAATAAGGTCCCCCTTTCTCACCCTCCTCACCCTACCCCCAACCCTCATGATAACCCTGCTCCCACTACTGATGCTGAGGGATTTTTTTCTGTCCTGAGTTTCATGTGTAGAAGGCTCTTATAAGTACCAATGTGTGTACTCTGGTCTAGTCAATCTGTAAGGTAAAACTGAGCTGTCATAGATTGGGGGGGGGGGGTGTAGTATTGAGGGACTAGAAGCATGATGTGTGTTTCATCAGTGCTATACTGTAACCTGACTGAATTGCCCTTTTCTTATAACCCTTCTGTGGGGAAATCTCCAACCATCTATAGATGGGCTTTGGGTCTCCACTACAAAGGCCCTCTTTCACATTGAGATAAATGTTTTGAATTTTTTAATAACCTGGTACATGATTCCATCAACACCTCATGGTCACACAGGCAGGTGTGCTTCTTCCATGTAGGCTTATTTGATTCTCTGCTGGATGGCTGCTTGTTTAACTTCAAGCCTTTAAGACATCCTACACTTTATTTTTTGATAGTGAGGTACCATCCACTTTCATCACTACATTTGCTTATGCACCCATTTTGTCTTCAGTGCTCATGTTGGGAAGGTGAGTATCAAAGAGTGCCAGGTTATTAGAACAAAGTGTTATTGTGTTTAGGGAGGCCATGTGTAGAGGCCCCAAAATCTGTCTGCTATCTTAATACTTAACATATAATAATATGTACATTGACCTCTATCCCTTTCATTATAAATTAATGTATTTACATATATACATACCTATAGCTATACCTTTATAAATAATAGCTTTTGCCGATTACTTCTTTCCTCTATTTCCTTTCACCTTCCTCCTGTCCCATTATCATGCTCATTTTATTTCTAATAAAAATTGATTTGAACACTATGAAAGGACAGAAACAAACACAAAACAAAACCTAGATGTACTATATAAAAATATAATTTGACTTTTGTTTTTCAAACCTTGCCTTTTCAATATATCATCAGAACAGAGGATAACAATTTAAGCTATCATCAGCCCTAATAGAGACCACTGACCTTCCTAAATTCCTTCTTCCCCTTTTCATCCACTTTCTAAAACACTTCAAGTCCTAATCACAGCTATTGTAACACACAAGTCTCAACATTTCTGTAGGTTAACTCTGTAAAAATCGATTGCCCACCCACATAGAAAGCCCAGCCATGTGGAGCTAGATGTTCTATGGGGATTCAGGGACCCGGACTCCTCCCATCCTGTGGCTTGCTCTGCTGTCACTTAGGGCATACTCCAGAACATGGAAATAGAAACAGGATGTGAGGAAGGAAGACTTGCTTCTACATACTCCAACATGAAAGGGACACCCATTGCCACTATTATATTCCTTGGCAAGAGAAAGCACATGGTTATACCTTGAGGAGCAGAAAATGTAGTGCCTGTTCAGACAGTTGCTCCAAAAGACTACCGACATTATGGAATAAGGACCACAAAGGCTAGGCAGACATTAACCATCTTTTTCATAGTCCTTCCCTCTCACTTAAAATTTCTACAGTGAAAACAACAACAAAAACCTTAACAGAGGTTACAGTGCCTTGTGTAAGTTTGCAGAATGACCCATATAAAAACGATATGCATTCAAGTCATTTCTTCCTCATGGCAACCTACCCCCTGTGGATGTGAATGGGACCATGCTCCAGATGGTTTTCAGTGGCTGAACTGTTGCAAGGAGATCACCAGGGATGCCTTCCTCAGTCTCTCTGGAAGGATTCAAACCACCAACATTTTGGCGTGCCAACCACACACCCATTAGAAATGGCTGCAACACCCAGAGCTTCCCTGAAACTCCAGGACACACAATAGTTGAACAGCGACGGTTTTCCTCCTCTCAGATAGAGGGTGAGTCCCATGAAGGCAGAGGTCACTGCCTTATAGCACTTTACACCCTCAGAACATAGTACAATGCCTGGCCCAGCAACTGCTCAAGAAATAATTGGGGGCAGGGGGGAAGAATTGTGGAATACATTCATGCCCTCCTTTTCCTGCCATACTGTGAGCTTTTACACAAAACAAATATCTATGGCTTGCCAATCTTTTTGCTGTGGTCATATTCTTCTATGAACAAGAAAGAGCAAGACATCAGAGTGCTGGAGTCAGGCAAACTGTGGTGAGGAGTGAGCTGTATGATGCAGGGGAAGTCACTTCTCTCTACACCTCAGTTTCCTTGACTTCTAAATGTAATGGGACATAAAACAGGGAGAAGTAGGCCAGGAAGGAAGAATGCTCTTAAAAAACATGTGCTTCTTAGGTCCTCTAGTTTACACAAATAAGATGCCTGTATACATAATATATCTGCAGCACATAAAGCATACTGATGAATATAGTGTGGGGGCCTGGGAAAACATGTCAATGAAATAAACAAAAAAACAGAGAGCAGGTATATTACTTGTGTAAAAATAGAGTATATACTCAAATTAATTGAAAAAATGTGTCCATGCAGTAGTCTTCATAGTAGCTTAAAGGTGGAAACAATCTAAATGGCCAACACCATGTGAGTGACTCAACCCACATTGCACATACATGAAGCGGGGTACTGGTAAGCCAGGAAAAGCAATGGAGCTCTGATGCATACCGAGTATATGCAACTATTCATATACCGTGACAGGGACGAAGCTTGAAAACATTACGCTGAATGAAAAAGGGCAAAAACAAATGCAAATAGTATCTGATCCCACTTACAAAAAATCTGTGGAACAGGAACATTCAAGAAAAAGAACGCTTCTTTCAAATAAGAGGCTGGGGAAGAAAGGAATGGAGCCTTGAATTTCTGTTTGGGGTCATGAAACATTTTGGAAATGGGGAGTGTTGATACCAGCACAATCTAATTCATTGTCACTGAACTATTGACTAAATGATGTTTAAAACTTCTAATATTTCCAATATATTTTACCACATATATTACCAATTTTATATATTTCATTTTATTATATATTAGCAACCTATATATTTTAAAATATATACATATATTTTACCAATTTCTAATATACATTATCACAACAAAAATAAAATGCAAAAAACACAAGTATATATAATATGAAGATGCACATATGTGTATATGTTTACATATGTAGGCATCTATCTATATGTAGGTACATGTATATGGAGACTTCAAAGAATTTTAATCCTATTTTTTAATTCCTTATATAGAGAGACTTCGAAGCATTAAGAGAAACATTTCATTATCTTTTCATTTCATTTTTTCACGAGCTTTCTGAAACGCCTTCATGTTTATGTGGGTGCGTATGTATAATTTTGAAGATTTTGTTTTACAACAGAAAGTAAATGCAGGATTCTGTTTAACATGCCACGCCCTGGAATGGATTGTGGCTTCCCTGGTCTGAAGTTTCCCCTGAAAGGAGAGAGCTGAGGACATGGGGAAAGAAAGGTCTCAGGCCACCCTGATAGGGAGCCATGAGTAGCAGCCAGCACAGTCACCCTCTCTGCTGCCCTGCGGCCTCTGCTGGCTTCTGGCTTCCTGTCGGGGGCCGGGCAGAGGTGTGGGGTCACTAATGGAGGAATTACCACATCTCCTCCGAAAGAAGACATTTACCTAATTGCAAAGGAACACATCCTGGCTGCAGACAATAAATGGTGTGTGATGCCGCCATGAAGTGAGATGGATGGAGCTCTCCGTTGCTAACCAGCCCATAACCAGGGCCATTAATCACACACGGCACACCCACTGCCAGTAATGGACTTCACCCCGGAAAACTCCAAGTCCCAGCGCCCACGGGTTAACGGGAAGATCTCGCCTGTTATGGAAATACAGATCGCCCCACTGGGATCCACCCTGGGGTTTGCTACTCCCCCACCCCTGAAAGGCCTTTAAATTGACTTTCCCTGCTCACCCCTCAAGACGTGGTGGAGGTGCGAGTTGGCAGCCGGGGACATGGCCAGCACGGGGTGAATTGCTAAGATGCTGCTAGTCCACAGCAATTTCGCTTCTCTTCGATCTTAACGCCCCAGAAATGTACGTAAATCCCAAGGCTACATCATCTGTTTTGACCGAATCCCACATCTTTGTAGCCGGATCGCGAGGGGGAAATGACCCAATAACATCCGCTCTCATTTACTGAACGCTCATGGCATGCTGGATTTGGATGTAGACCCATCTTTGTTTTTTTTGCTGTAATTTTAAAAGGAAGTTATTTTCATTTTTAACAGTTTTATTGGTATATGAGTCACACATCATACAATCCAATAGTCTAATTACATCAAGAAGAGTTGTACAATCATTACCACAGTCAGTTGGGTACATTTTCTTCGTTTCTGTACTCATCCTTATTAGCTCTCCTGTCCCATCACCGTCCCTGCCATACCCCCAAGCAACCATTAATCCCATTACTATCTCTATAGATTTACCGATCCTGCTTTGCAGCTACGGCAAAGCACTTAAAATACAAAGCAGAAACCCCCTCGCAGCAATAACAAATTAAAACAGAAATTTTTAAAAAGCAGAACATTTTAAAAATTAAAAACGACAGCACATTTAAAACGGATCAAAAGGGAGGTCAAAGATGATGTGTTACATGGAACCTAACTGCAGTTGCATTAAGATACTTTGCCATGCATTCTGCACGAGAGGAGGCTCTTCACATCCGAACTCTGTATTCTATACGGTTTTCTTTTCACGACTTCTTGTTTTTCCACTGCAACAACGTTAAAACGTACTCCCATCTCTTTCCCACATTCAGTCTCAACTGTTGGTCCAGGAGGCATACTGACTCTCCAGGTGCCTTTCCTCTTTTGAGGTACAGAAACTGAGGCTCAGGGCTGACTTCTCTGACTCCAAAGCCAGCTCTCCTCCTGGATGCTTGCCCAACGGGGCCTTATTTGTTCTCTCTGCTTTCTTGGACTATTTTCTGAAGTTGCCTCCTGAACACAACCAAAACCTTCTTCATCTCTTGACCAACATCAGAAAAGCAGATCATGGTGAGATGCCTGAGGTAATCAAGAAAAGTAGACTTTCATTTTAAAAGGCAGTTAAGTTCTACTATGTGGATAATCGCCGCCAGGTGCAGTAAATATTACTTAACTTAATCAATAGGCTCTAGTCCAGCACCTGCACCTTGAAATGCTCCTGATGAAGAAGATTAGACATGGTTGAGCCAATTTCCTTTTCAAGGGAGAAACAATCTGTTAGGTAATGTGTAATAAATTCCTCTGCTGTGCTGGGTTTCTGCAGAGACACTGTTTACTTAATTTGATTAAGAAGGAAGAAGGCATCTGACATTTTCTCTTGGTGGGTCGTATATTCCCATAAGCCTTGAATGGTTCTGAACCGGAGGTTGTAGGAGAGCATTTTCAGGTCACCCTCAGCCTATAATAAAAGCACGGAGGCAGTTGGACTGATTTCTTTTGTTCTGGGAGGTCATTTGCAGCAGAAAGATTTTGCTGCTCCAGCCATTGTGACTGTTACTGTGTGGTGATAGGAGGCCAACAAAGGGATAGATTCTTGAACCTGGCCTCCAAGATCCTTATGAGTTGCCTCCAACTTTTCACATCATTAGTGTAAGATTTCCTAATCATAGGTCTATTGACATTTTGGTCATGATGATTTTATGAGGGCTTTCCTGTGCACTGTGGAAAATTGAACAGCATTCTTAGCTCTGAGCCACTAGATGCCAATAGCACTAACAACTACAAACATTGCCAAATGTCATACGGGGATGAGTATCACCACATCTGATAACCACTGCACTACAATATCAAATTCCTCAGGAGTGTGTGCTTTGTATTGTTTACTTTGCTGTCCCCACAGGTCAGAACTATATCTGGTACACAGTTGGTACTAGATTTGTCCACTGAATGAATGTAGTATACAACTCAGTCTCATATCCTCCAAGCGCCTTCCATCCAATGTACATTTTTAGACCCAGTGCTATAACCCTATGTGCTGATACTTCCACCTAAAATGCACTTCTCCTCTAAGTTGCAATGCAGAAAGTTTGTCTTTCCTGCAAGATGTTGTTCGAATACCATCATAGGTGAAGTTTTCTCGAACCACCCAGATGGAAGCCATCTCATCATCCTTGGCCTCCCTGTGACCTGCTGTTTCTGTTTCATTATGGTATATATATATATATATATATGCTACAACCTGATGGCTAGTGGCTCATGCTCTGAATTGAAATTACCATTTATTAACCATGATAATATGGGAAATGATATACTCTATTTGATGTCATTCTCTTAGACATAAAAAACACAAGAATACCCACTTCAAAGATCTCTTAAAGGAATGAATGAGATGATGTATGTGGTTGGTATGGCCAAGTCTCTGGCACGTAGAAATGAGTAGTCTTTATTCTATTAGATTTCAAGTGCTCTGAAGACAGAGACAGACATGCCTCCCCCCTGATGTCACAAAAGATTAATTTCAGTTGACCTCTGAAAATTATGATGGATACAGGTATCTTGGAGTCCTTGAGTGGGTGGTTAAGTACAAATGGCTAAGTGCTCTACTTTGAGTTGGAAGGTTGATGGTTCCAACCCACCTGAAGCTCCTTGGAAGATGAACCTTGTGGTGCAATCCTGAACCATCACAGTTTTGAAAACCTGAAGGAGCACATCGACTCTGTGCACATGGGGTAACCATGAGCCAGAATCAACTCAATGACAACCAAGAGGAAGACAGAACCTAGCTCAATTTCCTAAGTAAACAGTGTGTGTGTGTGTGTGTGTGTGTGTGTGAGTGTAGGGGGGAGGGAGGTATCAACGCAAGACTCATTCAGTCACACCTTCCTATCCTCCATTCAAGAGGTCTACATTTGTGAAGGGAAAGGATCCCAACTCCGGTAATGGGAGAGGACAGGAGTATGAATGAGAGGTTATCTTGTAAGAGAATAAGGGGGGCAGTGCTGTGTTGGGAAGGAAAGATTTAGAATTTATGCCGACCTGAGTTTGAAACCTACTTTGTCACTTTTCAACTCTGTGATGATAGATGATTCATTTTTACGTCTCAGGACTGTGCGATCTGTAATATAGACCAGTTTCTTAATCACAGGGAGAGTGAAAAAATAAATCTGGGCCTGAGCCCTGGTGGCGTAGTGGTTGTGTGTGGGACTGCGACCCACGGGCCTGGTGGTTCAAATCCAGCAGCGGCTCTCCAGGAGCAAGGCTGACTAGCTCCCACGACCACCAGAGGGCAGTGATGCACCCCCCCAAAAAATAAAAAATTAATCTGGATGATGCATAATACATAGAAAAATGACTAGTAATTACAAAGCAAAGATGATCTAAAACATTGCTAGTCACTTCCATGGACTAAAATGTGTGGGAAACAGAACTTGGAAGAGAGTATGTGAGGACAAACTCTCAACACTCATTCTTTAAGCAGTCTGGGTGGCCAAGGCTCTGTGGACAGAACTTTCATGTTCAAGGGTTGGGGATGCATCCCAGTAAAAGTTATTCTCCACAATGTTCCCCCATAATAATGCTAAGTTTAAAGTGCTGTCTGCAAACACATGGTCACTTAATTTTAATCAGGTCAACTACTTAAAGGCTACCTAACGTGATCACACCCTATTGTCTGTCCCACCTTGGTATGACCCACGCCCTTCTGATAAGGGTCATAGATTGCCAACTACCCCACCTACCCCTGAGAAGAGCTCAAAGACACCTCAGGTCAAGCTAATGCAGAGGGACTAAGGTTAGGCTGCCATCTTGATGCTAGAGCCCATCCATCTTGCTATGTATGTGCCTTCCCATGTGTGCCCCTAGTACAAGCCTTTCCTATTGCATGTATGCCGCTAATTTGCCCCCCTCTGTTCCATACCTCTTGAACAACCTCTCCCTGTTATGTGTGAGCTTACCTGAGATTTTTTGAGTCTGTGACATAATAAAGACAGTCTTATTCTAGTTCTGGCCATCATAAGAGTAGGTGAGTAAGACTTTGTATTCTTTATTATGTCCGTTGTATCTTTAATTCACACCTTAATTACACAACTGCCCCTTGGACTCTTTCAGTTATGGGGAGGTTGATCTTTCACAAAATTGTGTACCACAAACTGAAGTGTCAACTTTGCCAGGCCATGATTTTTCATTATGTAGTCATCCTCTATTTTGTGTTCTGATGCAATTATACTATGTGCTATAAATCTAACCTCTATGATATTAATGAGAGAAGCTAACAAACAGTTATACTAATTTGACAGAAGGCAATCTCATTAAAATAATAACACTCACTCACCTATGCTAAGAAATGTGGAGGACAGCCAACCAATTGGAAGAAATTCATGATTGTACCAATTCCAGAGAGGTGGCCTACCAGAATCAAGAAATTGTGGAACAATATCTTTAATGTCACATGAAAGTAAAATTGTGCTGAAGATAATTCAGCAATGATTCCAAAAACACTTTGACAGGGATTTGTCAGAAATTCATGCCAGAGTCAGAAGGGGGAATGGAATAAGGGATACCATTGCTGTCATCAAAATAATCTTGGTTCAAAAGAGAGATTAAATAAGAGATTTCTACTTGTATTTAATTGATTATACAAAGGTATTCAACCACATGGATGATATAAAAAACTATGGGTAGATTTGAAAAGAATGGGATTCTAGAACACTCAGTTGTGCTCATGCAAAACCTATACATGATCAGGAGGATTTTGTTCAAGTAGAACTCAAGACTGCTGAATGATTTGAAAGCAAGGAAGGTGTGTGTTAAGGTTGTATCCCCTCACCAAATATTCAATCTGTATGCTAAGCAGATTATCTGAAAAGCTTAACCATAAAGATGAACATGGACTCAGGATTGGCAGAAGACTTATTAAGAACCTGAGATATGCCGATGACACAACCTTGCTTACTGAAAAAAAGGAGGACCTGAAGCACTTACTGATCAAAATTAATGATTGCAGCCCTCAATGGGGGTTACAAGTCCAGGTAAAGAAAACTAAAATTCTTACAACTTGATGTAGGTAACATACAAATAAACAACAAAAAAGAATTGCAAGTGATTTTGCTTTGTTTGGATCCACTATCAGTACTCAAGGAAGCAGTATTTGAGAGATAAAAATGAGCATTGCACTTTGTAAATCTGCTGCAAGATCTCTTTAAAATGTTGAAGAGGAAGGATGTTATTTGAGAACTAATGTGTGGTTGTCCCAAGCCATGATATTCTCTATCATTCACCTCTTCTGCTTGTGAAAGCTGGACAATGAACAAGGACAAGCTAAAAAGAATGGGTGCATGGTAACTATGATGCTGGAGAAGATTATTGAAAGTACTATGGACTGTCAAAGGAATAAACAAATCTGTCTTGGAAGAAGTACAACCAGAATACTGCTTAGAAACAAGAATGATGAGGCTTGTTGTCAAGGACTTTGGACATGTTATCAGGAGAGACCAGTCTCAAAAAAGGACATGTATGCTTAGAAAACTAGAACATAGAAAAAAAAGGAGAAAAATTCTTTATGAGCTGGATTGCAGCAATGACTGTAATAATAGGTTCAAATATAGTCACAACAGTGAGTACATGGCACTGGACCAGACAATGTTTTGTTCTCTTGAACAGAGTGCAATATGAATCAGAACTGACCCATTGGTACCCACCAACAAAAATGCCAACATGAAATCTAGGATGTACCTTGAGCTAACCTCATTTGAGGTATGACAGTGATTAGACAAGCTATCGGGGAACAGAATGACTTACTACCACCAAGAAAGAAGCATGGGGCAGAGCATGTCATTTGGACCCAGGGTCCCTGTGTAGAGAAACTGCTATGTCCAGAGAAAGATTAAAGACTGAGCAAGATTAATAACAGGGGTCATTTATCTTCCCTGTTCCATCAATCTTCCTCAGAATCTAGGATGAGTCAACAAATAAAGAACACTTTCCCCAACAGCTGGAGACCTGAATTGGAAATTCTGGCATCCGAAACCGTAAAAGAATAAATTTCTATTTTTCAAGTTGTAACTTGTGATATATCTGACAGGCATATAGTACTTTCTCATTAAATGCTTTAAATGCTAACTTCAGTTTTGAATGACCTAGGAAACCTGGAGTCAAGTAAAACAATTCTGGACAACCAGACAAAACCATACTAGTGTATCCAAATCTGTCAATTGGGGAACGAACCCCCAACTTTTCAGGTGTGGTAATTCTAATAAAGACAATAGAGTTAATTTTCATAAAAGGGATTTGTCAGATGTAAAGTAGAATCCCATGATAGCTAGAATAAATTTAATATAGCACTTGCAAATAGTAAGACATTCAATAAGTGGTTGACAATATTCACCAATACTTACAAAGCTCCGATTATGTGCTGCGTATGGAATTTCAATAGTGAATGAGACATAGAAAAGACATGTTCATGTGAGAGCAGCATCACCTCATCACTATCATCTCTTTTTCATCCTCATCTCTGATAAAGGCACTAGATATATTGCCTAACAATAAAAATGGCATATGTGTGAGGTATGTATGTTTGTATGTATCATAATCTTGGCTTTAAATGCCTCGTTTCACTTTAAAATTTTCTATCTTAATATAATTTTTCACTTTTTGTGTTGTGTCAGTATTTCTATTTTAGATGCCAGAGGACAAAGGAGCTATATCTAAAACTGACTTCTTGGTCAGGCATTCTACTTTTTTGTGGCCTTGGAAACACTACACTCACAGTAGGTTGGAATTTTGTAGAAAATATGGAACAGATTCTGAGTGAGGGACTCCAGTGTGAGCTGAATGTAAGAGGGTAAGTGAATATATATGTGTATATATATATACACACAGATACATATATATTTATATTCATAGAAACCTTTATAAAAATAAATATAATAAATGTAAAAAGACTGTTTCATGACATATTGCTCATCTAGGTCTCTATATTTCTGAAGGTAATATTTCTATCTCTTCAATTCTTTCCAAAGAAGTCTGAACTCTTTGATTTACACCACATCAACATTTTAATATCTTCCAAGGATGCAAAATGTGTTCCTTTTCAGAGATCTTTGAGTTCTGAAGACAAAAGGAAGTCTGAATGAGCAAGACCAAGGCTGTAGTCTGGAGAATATAAGGTTTCTCAACAAAATTGTTCAAGAATACTTCTTGTTAGGTATCAAGAATTCACACAGGTGTGTTGTCACAATGGAAAAATAAATGGTTAGTATAGTTTTCTGGCCTTTTCCTTGCCAATGCAGTTGTCTATTTTCTTCAGGATTCTTCATAGTAAGCTCCATGAATACACTGTGTCCTTGGAGAAAATTCTATCTAGATTATGCCCTGGGATTACCAAGCAACAATAGTCATGACCACATGTTCTACTTTGAATGTAACTGGCCCCACTGATCTCCTTAAAAGAATGGTTTTGATTCGACCTTATTTTGAAGGCATCCAAGAAGACTAAAACCAATTTGTTACTGAGAACATTAGCTTTCAAGATGGAAAGAGTTTGTAGGTGGAGAAATGTGGGGAGAGAAGTGTGGCAAGAAGACTGAGTCAGAAACACGAGACTGAACACAAGCATGGTAGTCTGAGTTGACTTAGATGGTTTGCCATATGGAAACATTTTCAGAGAAAATTGGTCTGACATAGGTAGTTAAAGAACCAGAGATAGCAACGCTGGGAAATCTGGAAAGATATTTGTGGGCATTAAATATATGGTATAGAGGTGAGCTTTCCTGTATGATGACTCCATATACACTGACATGATTAGCTTCCAAAGATTAGGTGAACATGCAAAAAGGGCACTATGGAAAATTGGAGGATGACCACAACTGAGCACACATTTAAAGATGACTACATGGTGATATAACTGCCAAATCTGCCATTATATAACTACCAGCTTACATCATGCTATAACTGCCAAGTTACCTCATTCTATAACGGCCAAACCACCAATAATCATAGCCCCACAAAGTTGACACTACAAAGTCAAGGCTATTCTTATCTTGCCTCTCAGTCTTTGTTACTGCTGGGTATATGTCATTAATACAGAAAATTGTAGGGCTTTTTACTATGATGGTCAATGGGATTGTTGGATATTAAAACTGTAGAAAAATGAGGAGTAGATGAGGAAGCTGACAAGAGTAATTGATTGAAACCATACTGGTAGCTCTCTGTAAAGACATTTAAATATAACCTATAAATGCACAGATCTATAATACAGTATCTAGCACTCTAGCTATTGGTTTAGCTTTCCTTTTTCAGAGTACAATTGGCTTGCTTTATGCTCATCATGGTAGCCATAGTGTATAGCACTATAATACTAAATGCAATTGATTAAATCCTGTAGGCTAAATGAATGCATTTGCTGACACCATAATACTGCAATGTTGGTTGAATGAACAAAATATAATAGAAAAGGGAGGAGTTATTGGGGTGGTTTTACAAATCCCATTTTTGTTTACTCTATGTTAACTTATAATGAGCCCATATATGGCAGAGGAGAAGTTCACATCACAAGATTTTCAGTGGGTCAAATCTTACAGAAGTATATAACCAGGTCTTTCTTCTGAAAGTTCACCACAGGGTGAACTCAAACTTTGAATCTTTTGGTAGCAGGTAGCATTTAATCTTGACATTGTCACTGGGAACAACTAGACTTGCAGAAATAGAGTATTCCTGTAGTGAGATGACATGGACATAAAACAATTTCACTATGTTGCATAGGTAGAATGGTGTGCAATATACATTCTAGATCAGAGTGTAAGTCTGCCATTAAATAGCTAGAGATACAAGGCCATGCTCTTGATTCTCCCCTACTTTAGTTTACTGACTTTACAGGATTATTCTGAAGCTTAAAACCGTTTAACGCAAAGCCTGGTACATACTGAGCTCTACATAAATGCCTGCTATTGTGCACCATCTGATTAATGGGCCTGAAATGCAATCAGCCGTCAGGAAACATAAGAATCCTATCACAGAAATCCTCTCTTTCTTGTAGTAGTACAACTGAACAGTTTGTATGAGTCCCTTTGATGTAAGTCTTTTGGGTGCGGATGAAGACTAGAGAGCTTGGAAGTCACTTCTGAAGAGATGCGTGAATGGCTAAACAAAGGGGAGAGATGGGAAAAAGCGAGGACATATTGAATTCCAGGATTCAGAAGCGACTGATTCATGATATTAATGAGCAGAGAGATTGGGAGAAGCCATGTCAAAGCTTCCCGAGAGAGAGTGAGAGAAATACCTGGGGGATGCCAAAAAGAGAGCTGATGAAGGAGGCCTGACAGCTCCGTGCAGCCCTGGACTGAGTGTGATGCGGAATAAGCCGCCAGGGCAAAGAAAAGCAGTGTGTCTTATGAAGTTCTTTAGCAAGGCTTTAAATCAGCAGTGGCTTCCTGGCAAGGCAAGGCTTCAACCATTACGGCTTACCCAGAAGCCACCAGAGAAAAATGTCGAAGGAGAGCCTTGAAGAATGAACATGATCCCTGATGTGACGCGGTTACCATAGAGACCATTCTCAATGGTAGGGAGGAAGGGCAGTGCCTGTCCTCAGAGCAGTTAACAAGCTATTAGACCAAACATGAAGATGCCAGCAGGTGAGTAGAATGAAGCCACTACATCACAGCTGTCTGTTTGTGGAGATCTAACATAGCCAGAGAGAGTCATCAATCTGCCAGGCCACTGCAGCCACTGAGTCAAGTTCAGGGGAGCATGACAGCCTCTCTAACCTGTGAGTCGAAGCCCAGGGACCACATCTCAGGAGGAGAGGCTCAGAAGAGTGATGACAGCTCACGTTTCCCTAGACCAGCTTGAGGATTCAAACAACACTAAAACAAAGCAAAACTGCACCAGCAACAGCATACAGACAATAACTAGGAGTGAAGGAAAGCGTAGCTGAGATGATCACAGATCTCAGTAAATTACAAGATTTCACACTGCTGCCCAACACTTCGTCAAAACTGAAGATACAAACTGGCTTAGCAACAAGAGAGAGGCTACAACCTTTCAGAAATACCCACTGAAAGTAGATATCCAAGCCTTTCCTCCGAGTCTATCTTACATAGTTGAAAGCTTCACAGAAATATGTTTAGCATCACAACACCGTCATCACTACTCAGGGGATACATTGGATGGGAACCAAACCCCAGGGCTTCTGCCTGGAAGACAAGAATTCTGCCACCAAATCATGAATGGCCCAAGCTCAATGCCCTAAACTACCTACTTCCCGTGATCTGCACTCAGTGCACAGAAAATAATCTATACAGATGAGCCACCTTTCCGGTGATGATGCCTGTCCTGATTTAAAATTTATCTATTTGTATCGCTTCATACTCAAGGTCCCTATATCTGGTTCTTGACTACCTGGAGAGGTTTTGCTTTCTAGCCCTGCACTTATGCCTCCTCACCCCAACCCCTGCAGTCCCTTCACACAGGGGCTGTCGTGAAAACATCACACTTCCCTGTCTTTGTACATACAATTTCCTCCTTACGGCCCCTTGACCTCCTTAGAATGTAGCCAGTTTTACTGCTCTTCAAATCTGACCTCAACAGCCATTCCATTCATTAATCCATCCACTCATATACTTATTCAACAAAAACTAACTTTTTACGAAGTGCCTGAGCTACCCCCTGGGAGTTTTTTAGTGGCTCTTATTGACCTGCACTTAACTCTCAGAAAACATATCACACCAGACCAGGATTATGCGTTGATGGGTCTGCTGAGCTCATGAGAGTTTAGATTCCTTGAGGGCAGAGTGTGCCTTACTCACCGTCAAGCCTAGTTTCTAGATTGGAGCACATACCAGGTGCTCAATAAATGTTTATTAAAGAATGAAGGAAAGAATAAATGAATGGGTTGCATTTCTAATTCTATCCAGCTTGCAGTACTCTGAAGGGAATTCATTCAGCCATCAAGTTGGCCGGGGATGAAATGTTCCTCTGCACATTACCTAATAAAGAGAGCCCTGGGTCAATTGAAAAATTTAAAGTCAATATGAAATTGATCCTCATCAGCACTTTCTCCTCCAAACATATAGGCAAAAGGACAATTCTGAAACATATGTATTAGTGTTGCATTTTCTGCTCCACAGATTCAGTGATCGTTGTCACAGCCACGTCCAACCCTCATTAATTTATGGGGCGCCCAGTGTCATCAGCAACAGGCTGCTTGGCTGCGTGAATCCGAGGCCAGCCTAGAATTTGGGGGAGTCTCTGAGCTGCAAACAGAACAATTTCTCTTCACGCTCTTTCCTCTTAAAAGCCACACAACTTTATTTAAACCAAGTCGAAGACCTTTAGGCTGAACCTTCAAGGACACTCCAAGATCATCAGCCAATCTGTCCCCTTCAATTGTGCAGAAAAAGAGGTTGCCAGCCATCGAAATAACATATCCAGTTAGCCCCTTCTCAGGAACTCCCATTCCATCTTCTTTCAGTTTAGCAGCCGTATAAATAAAGATGTGCCCAGGAGGGGGAAAAAAGGAAGCAGCAGAGGAGAAAAACAAACTCCTTTTGCTGGAAGAAACATGATGCCATGAAAGAGCCAGATGTATGCGGGTGTGATAATGCGTGCGCGCACACTGTCTGCCATGCAGACACGCTCAGCACTTCAGGCGATTGTTGTCCTAGTGATCTGTCGAGATGGGCTCCACGCAGAGTTGGGGAAATGATTCAGGACTCTGGCTTCAACAGCAGGGATTTGATGTCACAGCTTCTCTCACTACCTTTCCTCTCCTTTGATTCTGAGGCAGGGAACAGCATCACAGTCCGAGTGCTCCCTGGCCCAGATTTGTCTGTGGCTAAACACTACCCCTTTGTGCTGGATCCTGCTCGTGATGGCTCATCTTAGAATCTTGGCTTTCAGAGGTTTTAACTTCTAGGTGTTAAACCGTCTGTGCATGGAAGGACTTGGACTCCTCAGAGCTCAATTCGTGTGCGCACATACATGCATGCAGGCATGCACCTGTGTGTCGGAAAGTATGATTGCATGCAGACTCACAGCAATCCTATATAAAGAAGGGAATACTTTTGAGAATGAAATTGAGAAGGTTCAGTAACCTGCTCAAAACACACAACTAATAATCAATAGAGCATGACGTGGAACCATGGCCCCAATCATGAATTTTTATACCGCCTGAGCTTTCTAGATGTAGAAGCCAAAATTGAGAAATCCTGCTGTCCAGCCCAGTGGAGGGAATTACTATGCATTTTACAGTTTACTTCAGTGTTGGCATTTGATACTCTTCTGGCCTGTTCCCCATAGGACCTGATGACACATCCTGGGACTTGCGAGAGGCCTGCACATGGCTCTTCACACTTAAACACTAAGTTATGATGTCCTTCCTACCTCTTCTAAAGATGGATAGTCCCTGACTTACATAGCGGTTCCATTGCAATGGCCACATGTAAAACAAATACCTCTTTCCCCCCCCCCATTTTTAGCTTTATAATTACTATTAGGCTTTATTACAAGTATTTTTTATAAATATGACCTTCATATGGGAGTTGGAAGAAGAAGGAAAATATCAGAAAATTGAGTACTGCATCGCTTTATGTTGTACATATTACCAAGTGATATATATATATATATACAAACACACAAACAGATATCTAAAAGCAGACAGCTATCAGTGTGGTTCATCATAACTGGAGTATGTTGTGAGGTATAGAGTGCCTATAATTTTTATGAACTAATTTCTTACCTGTCAAAGTCAATTATGCCCTGGAAAATAATTTCCACCCTGGAAGGTGCCCCTCAACATTGTAGAGAAGAACACATCATAATACAATCTTGCAACTGCATGAAGAGAAACTGAGTTTTAAGGAAAATGTCAGATATGAGACTATGTGTTTCTCTCAGCTATCTCACAGTGATCCTGAACACAAAACTAAGCAGCAGTGTCCAGATGTCTTCAATCGATGTCCAAGCTTATGACTAAATTCTGGCCAATCAGACATGGGTGAAAGGGCCATAGGATAATTCCAGAGATGGCCAATAAAGCTTTTCTCAAAGCAATTTTCCTCTCTCTTCTTTTTTAAAGAGCTTGGAGGCCAAAAAATCCAGATAGCCGTGGCAAGGCATAACATGGGTGGATGGGCAGGGGGGTGGCGGGGGTGGGGGCTGAATTTTGGTCCCTGGATGATTGCATTATCATGACAACTTTATGCTTTATGTGGAGAGGCATTTCAAATGAAAGCAAGTCACATTAGCTATCTTAGTATGGGGAGCACCTGATTTACTGCATGGTGCCAAAGCCCAAGCCCATACCAGTTCTTTATGGGTCCAGCCATTTAGCTGCCTTTGCCCATCACGGATTTTCAAGGCGATGCATGGTGATGGGGAGCCCTTTAGCACTCAGCCTAGGGTTCGGCATACATTAGGACTTAAGTGGGTATGAGTGCATGGGTTTTCATGGAGGGAAGGACACCACACAAGAGCCTGGTGCTTCCAAGTGGAGGCCAGTGAACTATGACCCGCATCAGCTGACCTCTCTTCCCCTCGGCATTGAAGAGTTTCCAGCCCTGCAAACACAACACAGAGCATGGAGAGCGTACCTCTCCCCGCTGAAAAAGAAGGAGGGTAGGCAAGAGCCCACCTCACAGGGGCTGCCGTGCGGAGGACTGTGGTGTTTCCCCACGCGGCCGTCTCTCCTCTCCTGCTGATGCTAATTACGGTTTGCTAAACCTGCACTTGGGAAACATCTCGCCCACCCAAAAGTACTCCAGAAGTGGGCCAGGAGAAGGCTGTTCCTCCATGTCAGCCTTTTACTTCTCTTGATTTATTTCATTTCTCCCAGTACTTTTAGTAAACACAGAGGGATTTGCCCTTGAGAAAAAAGTGGATTTGGAAATGAAAAACTTCCCAACATCAGGACATGTCTCTGGGTTGTTTGTTCGGATGTGAAGCTGGAGGCATAAAGGGGAGGCGTGCAGAAGACACAGCCTGGTTGGCGGGGGGTTTAATTACACATGTGTGTGAACACCATGGCAGCAGGCTGGAAATGCAATTACACAACTAATTATATTGAAGCAACAAACTTAAGCTTCCACCAAGGGCCCCCGCCTCTGGGACCAACATGTTGTCATTTTGCCACACAGTCACGCTTCTCTTCTCTTTTAGCGCCACTTGTTGGTTCTTCTTCCCCTCATAAGATTATCCTCCTCCTTTTAAGACATCGCCAAGGGCTCACCAAATGGCAATGACTCCTGGTTCTCTACCACCCAGGCACACTGATCTGTGTGCTCTGTGATCAGGGCACATCAGCTGGGTCCCCATTATCCTCTTTTCCATATCTGAGCCACAGTTGTCCCATCTGCAAATCAAAAGTGCTGTGTCTCTGGGCCCTTGGAGGCTTCAAAACCATATTTTAATTTTTCCAACTTGAAGAGATGTCTAGCCATTCAAATGGTGGTCTGATGGTGGCTTTGATAGGGGGAGAACCAGGGTTTGAGGATCACCTTAGTTACTTTTATTTACATGACCTGATTAAGACTTATTATGGCCTTTGTTATCCCATCAGTAAAATGATAGTAGTGCTGGGACCTTCGGGAGTAGTTTAAATTACAGTCATGTGAACACACGTTACAAAAAATGAAACAGAGTGTCTGCACTAGTTATACTAGTAGGAATCCCTGAGTGAGTCCTTCTCAACTCTAATGGATACTATTATCATCACTGTATGAATCACCCTAAAGCACACATTCCTGATTCTCTGCATCATGCTCAGTAGTCTGCTCAGTCTTTGTGCCTACAGGTTAAAGACCCTCTGCTAACAATCCCAAGAACCACAGACTGACCAACACAACTTTGAGAACCCTTTACTGCATGTCTACCATGCGCCAAGTCCTTATTCCATATTTGCCACACAGATGTAATGAAGGATTCTGAGGCTCACAGGTCAAATTCCAGGTTTGGAAATGAATGATTGTCAATATCGCTGAAGACAGAAGGATACAGAGGTAAACAGAGTAGAAGAAATGATGGCGCCCAGCTACCAAATGATTGAATGTCTAGAGTCTCAAAGACTTGAAGATAACCGAGTTGCCATTCAGCACAGAGACAGCAAAGTCCAAAGGGAAGAAACACACCAGCAAGTGTTATCAAGACAGGCCAAAGAGAGCAAGTATGAACAGTAATCACTTCATTATAAGTGAGGGGAGGAACAGGGTGGGGACCTAAGGCCCACTGGTGGGTAATTGGTCACCCCTTTACAGGGGAGTCACAGGAAGGAGACAGACTAGTCAAGGTGCAGCCGGGCAGTGATGATGCATACAAGTTTCCTCTAGTTCCTGAGGTCTTCCTCCCCCCCCCAACCATCATGGTCCCAACTCTACTTTGCAAATCTGGATGGACTGGAGAAGGTACATTAGTGGAGAGGGGAGCTGGAGATATGGAGAAATCAGGATGGGTGAGCTCCTTTAGGCCAGTGGTTAGATTGGAACTACTGGATGGGTGGAGAGAAGGTGGGGTAGAGAGACGGAACCAACTGCAAGGGTCTACATATGACCTGCCTGGAGGACGGGCATGTGGGAGTGGGTTGAGGCATGTGTTGGGCAGGGTAAGATACGACAGAACAATAATAATTTATAAAGTATTGAGGGTCGATGGGGGAAAGGGCAGGGGAAAAAGAGAGGGATTCGAGGAGCCCATACCAGGGGCTCGGGGGAAAGAACGGATGTTTGGAGAATGATGACGGCAGCAGACATGCGAGGGTGCTTGCCACAGTATGTTTATTTATGTATTGGAAAAATAATGTTCAGGCCCCTAATAAAATGATTTTTAATTAAAAACAAAACAAAAAGAAAATGAATGTTTGTCTTGAGAAATTCACTTCACTTTTTGAATCTTTGTTCTCTTGTCTATAAATCAGTGATTATTATAGAAATTAAAATGCCTACTTCAAGCCAGCAGACTCCATCTCTGACCCCCAGACAATGCTCAAGAAATAAGAGTCTCTGTCCTGCAGTCTAGAAGGGCCCCGTAGAGCAAACCCTTAGACACAGACACATGGTGGGAAATGGGTGGCATCCAGGATAGGCATGTCAGACAAAGATTTCGCCAGAATCTCCATTCCAGTCTCACAAGTGGGCCTCCCCATGAGCCCCTCGCCTGCTGTGTTCATCACTGCAGTATTGTACAGTGAACATTTATTTTCCTTCTATAAAAAGAAAGATTATTCTCAATGATGCATGTGATAAATATGCCATCCCTAAACCTTTTAGAAATATTAAAGGTTTTACAGCTCAATGTTTGACAGACTTGATTAATCCCTTCCACGCAGATGTATTCAGAAAGCTTGCCATCCTTGGGTTTTAAAGCTCCACGAGTGTTGTTTGATAAAGGTAAAGAAAAGGCACAGAGCTTTAACAACGAGAGCGAGCCATTCTTGTGCCACACAGAATAGACAAAAGCTATGGAGACCCAGAAAGCAGCACGGTGTGGTGGGAAGTTGGCAAGTGGAAAGGGGGGTGGGGGTGGGGGAGACACTGTGCTTTAAAGCCTCTCTCTTTTGGAGCAGTTTTGAAATGAAAGGCACACATCCAGCTTGACCACAGGATGTTAGTCTAAGAATTTTCTTCTCTGTTGGATTCCAAAATGGATGATGCCGGAGGGAGTGGAGGGCAGGGCTCATCAAGAGCAGGGCCAGCTTCCTCGAGGAATGGAGTGGAAGAGACCAACTGCCCTGCTCACCGTACCAGGCTAGTCAAGAGCCCTCTGCCTTGTGCTGTCAGTCACCAGTTTGGATTCATGCAGAGACTCCTCCCATGTCCAACTGAGCTCTTCCAAAGAATAAGGCATAGGTTAGGACTCTTTTCTCCCCTCGGCGCATGTGCTGTGTGGTTGATTCTGACTGATTGTGACCCTACAGGACAGAGCAGACCTGTCCCCTCGGGTTTACTGGGTGGACACTTTATGGGAGCTCATCACCAGATCCTTTTCCCTCCATGGGGTGGCTGGTGGCTCAAAGAGCTGACCATTCTGTGAGCACCCAAGTGCTTTCCCATGTCCCTGGTTGTATATAATAGGTAATTACTGCTGGGGCCTTGGTAGCAGAGTAGCTACTTGTTGGGCTGCTAACCTGAGGGTCACTAGTTCAAAAACCCCGGCCACTCCATAGGAGAAAAATGAGCCTTTCCAGTCCCATAAAGTTACAGTCTCAGAAAGTCACAGGTGCGGTCCTACCCCACCTTATAGGGTTGCTATGGGTTGAAACCAACTTGATGGTAGAGGATTTTTCTTTATCTGAATAAATGTTTTACTAGTTCAAACCCAGTCACTCTGAGGGAGATAGGTGAGATCATCTGCTCCTGATAAGATCCACAGGCTTGGAAGACCTAGAGGTATAATTCTACCCAGTTCTCTCGGATCATGATTCATCAATTTAATGGCAGTGAGGTTTGGGTTTGAAATGAATGGGCCTGCAATTCAATGCGTCACTGAATATGTGCTGTTGGCTCCTGTCCGGTTGCCTTCTACTCCTAGCAGCTTCACGCACAATAGAAAGAAATAGTGCCTGCCCCTATACTAGAGGAAGGATTACTTGGACATCAGGCTATTGTTATAAATAGTGTGAACTGGCTGATTTTTGGAGTATGTTGCCAGGCCTTTTTTCCTGGTCCATCTTATTCTAGAAAACCCATGGAAATCTCCTGAGTATTACAACAGCATACACACTTCCGCTGACAGATGGGTAGTGGTTGTACATAAAGTTCATTGGCTGGAAATCAATTCTTGGTCTCCCTCATGGAAGATAAGAAGTCTACCATAGAGCCACCACTGAGCTCTTTAATGACATAGGTGATACAAAATCTCCTACTTAAAAAATGATGTTTTAATTTAATTACCAGATCCCATCTCACCATCTGTCCCAATTTTATCAAAGAAAATAGAGCTTAGAAACTAAATTATTAAGACTTCCAAATGCAAATGCATGCAATAAATATATATTGAGTATTCGTGGGTGCCAGGTGCTAGTTTAGGTGAGTTGGACACATTCCTACACCTCAGGCTCATTACCTGGGAAGGAGGACTATGCCAGCATTGTGACAGATGTTATGTTTGAAATGTATGTGGGGAACTTGTCAAGTAAAGGAAGTTATATCAAACCTACTTCTAGTAATTAATTTACATCTTCAAAAATTTCATGTTGAAGTTCTCACCTCTGGTACTTGTGTGATCTTATGTGTAAATGGTCTTTGGAGATGTCACTGGTAAAGCTAGCATGAGGTCATGCTGGGGAGAGTAGGTCCAGATCCAAGAGGAGTGGTGTCCTTATAAAGGAGAAGAGACACAGAGATACAAAGATCAGAAAGAGGGCCATGTGAAGTTGGAGGGGGGCTGCAGCTTCAGGCCAAAGTATTCCTAGAGCTACCAGAAGCTGAGAAAGACAAGAATATATCTCTCCAAGGGTCTTCAGAGAAAACATGACTCTGCTGAGACCCTGAATTTGGACTGCTACTATCCGCCCCCCAGACCTGTGAGACAATTTAAGTGACACCCCATTTGGGGGATTTTGTTTCAGCAGCCCTAAGAAGCGAATACAGTGGTTCTTTGAGTTAGAGTTAAAAGTTTCAGAATAAGCAGCAAACACTTATGAGCTACCTACTGGTATGCCACACAAAGGGAGACTGAGGAAGGATATGTTCTGTGTCATGCATATGGTGAACTTCCTTTTAAACTCCAAAGGCAAAGTTTAATTTGCTGTTCCACCTCCCACACAAAAACTCCAAATGTCAGACAACTCGACTCAGGTTTCCTTGGCTACCCAGCTCAATGGGTAACCCCAACCCCACTCTAGTTTTATGGGAGAATTTTTTCAACATGAAACACCCACAAGATATTATGGGGGCAAAGGTGTAATTCAATTATGTGACTTAATCAATTCAAATGGCTAATGTACAAGGATCCTAGGATGCCATCCTGCTTTCAACCGAGGGCGAATAATTGTTCCATAATTTCTTAATTCTCCCACAAGACAGTTTAAATTAAAGGATGTCAATTTGCAAAGCCAGACTGCATTGTATTCTTAAATTGGGCCTGAAATAGCCAACGGATGAAGAGTAATAAGGCAGACAGCAGGGCCCAGAGTGCCTGGTGCTGTGCAAAATTGTTTAATATGGTCAGACCCTTTAATCTTCGGATCTATTGATGCAGAAAGCAGCATATTTCTGTCACTTATGATAAGAAACGTTACTTTTTAAATTCCTTGGTGAGACCTGCAGATCTTAGGGAGCTAAAATAGCAGGCATTTTTATTTCTGTTTCTGTGAACATTCCCCCCTGCTCCCTTAAATTGGTTTTATTCTAATCCATTTAGTCCCCAATCGAAGTCAGAGACAAGTAACTCTGAATGGAACCATACAGGAGGAGAATAAAGGTGTGTGCCTCTTCATTCTCAGAGTCTCCTGGTTACCATTTTGAATAAGTTCATGATAAAACAAAGAAAGAATCTGGGTGTATTCACTGTAGGACAGGCAGCGAGTTCCAGAGGAGATGAAAATTGTAATAGCTTTTGAGCGTAACAAAATCAAGTTGAAGTGTTGGGGGTAGATGGGAGTGAATGGTACAAACTATTTTCAAGATAGAGCCAAGCATTTTACTCACAGATGTGTGGCAGTCAATGTTCCCCCGTTGGGTAATGGTGACACTGGCGAGAGGAAGGCCCGTGGTCTGGATGGAAGAAGTCGGATGTGGCGTCCCCAAGGTTGCCAGGGCCACAAGTCAGGAATCGTCATGGAGAGGAGTCAAGGACAGAGCTGCAGTTGAAGAGCATGTGTCACTTTGGAATCCAACATAAGAAGGGAGAGGAGGCAGGACAATGTACAGAGTTAGTTAGAATTAAGCATGAGTGATTTCCGATTCAGTGTCATTCTAATACACGGTGTGCACAGAAACATAGGTGCTGACATAAAGATCACAAGGAATTGTCCTGGAAGAAACCAAAGCTTTTGAACTAGATACAAGCAAAGCATACTTTTGCAAATCTCGCATTTAAAATTTGGACTAGATCATACAAACAGTAGCCCAACTGCTGTTGAGTTGACTCTGATTCTCCGTGACCCCAGGCTTGTTGCTGAGGCACCGTGTCTGTTTCTCACAGGCTGCCTTTTGGGTAGATTGCCAGCCTGCTACCCACGACACCTCCGGCTGGACTGAAAGCTCCAGCCACTCTCCTAGAGTAGACCCAGGTGACACTTTGTTCCACCCAAGGACTTGGATCTAGTACAGACACAGACTAGAAGGCAAATAGTCAAAAATGATACTTTTATGTGTGTGAATACATATGTTGATTAAAATCCTGAAAATGGAATAACTGAGTAGAGAGAAAGCATATTTTCAATGGTGATTAATATTGCGAATTATTATCCACAGAAATAGAGTGTTTGAGATTCTTTTCAGTAATGTATAAAGGGACAAGTTTCCCACCCTCCAGCCATGAGAATTGATCACAGCTGTTTCTTTAGAGCAGTGGTTCTCAAGCTTCCTAATGCCAAGACCCTTGAATACACTTCCTCATGCTGTGGTGCCCCCCAACCATAAAATGACTTTTGTTGCTACTTCACAAATGTAATTTTGCTACTGTTATGAATCAATGTAAATAGCCGAAATGCAGGGTGTATTTTCCTTTTTATCATTTTATTGGGGGCTCATACAGATCTTATCACAATCCATACATCCATCCATTGTGTCAAACACATTTGTACATTTGTTGCCATCATCATTCTCAAAACATTTTGTTTCTGATTGAGCCCTTGGTATAAGTTTCTCATTTTTCCCCACCCTCCCACCCACCCTTCTTCACAAACCCTTGATAATTTATAAATTATTATTATTTTTTCATGTCTTACACTGTCTGATGTCTCCTTTCACCCACTTTTCTGTTGTCTGCCCTCTAGGGAGGGGGTTATATGTGAATAATTGTGATAAGTTCCCCCTTTTCACCCTAACACCGCCTTACTCTTATGTACTCTCATTGTTGGTCCTGAGGGGTTTATCTGTCCTGGATTTCCCGTGTTTCTGGTTCCTATCTGTATACATGCACATGTTCTGGTCTAGATGAATTTGTAAGGTAGAATTGGGATCATGATAGTTGGAGGGAGGAAGCATTAAAGAACGACAGGAAAGTTGTATGTTTCATCAGTGCTATACTGAACCCTGACTGGCTTGTCTTCTCCATGCGACCCTTTTGTAAGGGGATATTCAGTATGCAGGATGTATTTTCATTGTTACAAATTGAACATAATTAAAGCATAGTGATTCATCACAAAATAGTATGTAATTAGATATTGTGAAATATTTATTTCTAATTACAGATAAATGAAATTCTGTCTTGAAGCATGTTTGGGTACTCATATGTGGGCGTGTCGGCATGTGAGCTGATCTACTGGAGATGGATTAGAGGAGCATCGGAAATATGTGTTTCCCATGTTCGTAGGCAGCCCCTGTGAAACGATCGTTTGACCCCCAAAGGGATCGCGACCCACAGATTGAGAACCGCTGAGTTAGAGACATGATATATACACACACACACACACACACACATATATATATATGTATACGTCATGAGTATTTCAATAATATTGCTAACATTTAGAACATGACATAGCAGTTCAAGGACAGTTTTGTTTGCTAATTTACATAAAGGTTTCCAGTAGCAACCCATGGGGACATGAACTATAGCTACTGTCATTAAATGGATTAAAAACAAAGCAAGAAACAAATTCACAGAGAGCTTAGGGAACAGATGGGATCACACCTGTAAAGGGCAGAACTGGGATTCAAATCTTACATCTGGGGATGGTATGTTATTGATATGGTGCTATGGGTTGACTATGGCTGCAACAACAGGCTCTGCTATAACAACAATTGTGAGACTGGCACAACTAGGCAATGCTTCATTCTGTCCTAAGTTGAAATCAACTGGATGGTACCTAACTACCACCACAGCAAACTACATTGAAGCTTTAAGATCTGTGGGTAGTGAACTTGACCTTGTTTACAAATAGGGTCTTTGGAGATATCAGTTAACATGAGATCACATTGAAATAGGGTGGAACCTTATCCAAACTCACTCTTCTCCTTACAAAAGAGAATAGACACAAAAAGACCCAGGGAGAAGGTCATGTGAAGATGTATCCATAAGCCAAAGAACATTAAGAAAAGCCTGGGACTTCCAGGAAAAAGGATGGTCCCTTAGAGAGGACAGAGAGAGCACGATTCTTCCTACAAGTTGAATTTAGACTAACAACAGCCAGAACTGGGACATTATATTTTGTCCTTATGATAAGCACATAATGTGTGGTTCTTTGTTACAATAGTTCTACAAACCTAATTTAGATGATGCGTGTTATAACAGGTATATCAGACAAGATACCTGAGGGTGTGGGAGATTTGGGAAATCAAGCTGTGAGACATAGTAATGAAAATAGACCCAATTATTATTAACTGTGGAGATGCTGACTGACAGAGAGTTATAAGCAACTTGACAATCCAGACTCCTGGCCCTCAGATCGATTCCAACTCAAGGTGACTCTATTGGGGAGAGCAGATCTTCCCTAAGAGGTTTGAAGGCTGTGATCTTAAGAGATGCAGAATGCCACATCTTTCTCCCATGGAGTGGCTGGTAGATTCAAACCATTAACTTTTCCATCAACAGCCAGGCAGCTAGGGTTCCACCAGGGTTCCAATGGATAAACTCAACCAAAGCGAACCCACTGGTGAGTCAATTCTGACTCAGAGTGACCCTCTCCAGTAGACTAGACCTGCTTCAAATGGGCTTCCAGTGGATGTCTCATTGTTGTCCCATAAAGTGGCTGAAGTTTTTGAGCTGCCAACCTTTCAGTCAGCATCTCAAATTTTAACTCACTGCACTACCGGGGCTCCCTGAGAAATAGAGCATTTAAAACCCATATTAACATCTTTAATTTTTTTCTCTTGCTATTTTACAAATAAAACCAAAAAGCAGCGATGTTGTCAAAGATCCCTTCATATTGGATTAATAGTCAGTGTCCACAGAAGTGTCCATAAATTAGCTTACTACGTGTCCATAAATTAGAGAATATGAGAGGGGTTCCCCCACCCAAATCAGAATATTTTTCAAAGCTATGAATTTAATTCTTTTTACAAAACAACTTTTTTCACTCTTAATTACATTTAATATATTTATGTACTTTGTGATTCCATTCTTGAAAACATTTTCCAAGCTAATCTGCTTGTCTGGCTGGCAGTACCTCCCTCATTTTTTTTTCACCTCTTCTACATCACCAAATTGCTGTTCTTTCATGTTCCTCTGCATTTGTGGACACAAAAAGAAGTCAGATAGCGTGAGGTCAAGTGAGTCAGGTTCTTAGGGTAAGAGAGGCACGCTGATTTTTGCCAAAAGCTGGTGCACTGAGATGGCTGCATGTGCAGGTGCATTGTATGCTGGCAGAGATGGTTCTCTGTCAGCTACAAATCAGATCTTTTTTTTTTTTGTCACACACTGTTATGCAATCTTTTCAGAACTTCTAAATAGAAAACTTGATTAACAGTCTGGCCTGATGGAATGAACTCCAAATACATTATTTCCTGCACTTTAAAAACAAACCAACAGGTAAACATGATCTTGATCTTTGATTTCACTGCACAAAACTTTAGGGGGTGAGGTGATAATGCCATGTTCCACTGGCTTGATTGATGTTTGCTTTCAGGATCATAAGAATAGCACTGTGTCTCATCACCAGTAATGACCTTAGGAAAAAAGCCTGGGTTGCTTTAGAGCTGTTCTTTCAAAGCACCACATGTTCCATTCAGCTTCCTTTTTGCTGGTCAATCAGAACCTGAGACACAAATTTCACAGGGACCCTTATCATTCCTAAATCTTATGTTAAAATTTGCTGAACTGAGCTCCAAGAGTGTCCAGATAACTTTCTCATTTTTTTCAATGGTCTGCTGTGAGTCTTCAAGCCATAAGGTCATAATTGTTGTGGATATCCTCATCTGTTCAGACATCTATAACAGGTTTGTCATCATTCAACATTTCACCTTTATTGAAACAAGAAAGCCACGCTTATACTTGAGTTTTTCCCAAAGTGCTGTTCTTGTAAGTTGTGTTCAACATCACAATAATTTCTGTGGCATTTTCCCCTGAACAGTAAACACAGTTTCACCCTGTTCTCTTACATCAGCCAACACAGAAACCTACGTTCCTGTGAAACTGCTTTTACAAAATAATTTACTGAGACCAGAGAGAACCTTCCCAGTGACACTACTGGGTTCACCAACTCAGAGTGAATTGCTAGATGCTCTCCTAGTGGGAAAAGAGTCATGCCTCACTCAGTGCATTTTTGTTTTTCTTGGAGTATGCATCATAGATGGATTAAAATAAACAACAAGAAATACTCACCTGAAGTCTCCTTAGACCTGAACAAGATTTTCTTGACTAGGAGTTGTATGAGCCCCCAATAAAATGATTCATTAAAAAGGGGGGAGGGGGAAAGAGGAGCTTATACCAAGGATTCAAGTGGAAAATATTTGGAAATGGATATGACAACATGTGTACAAATATGCTTCATACAAATGATGTATTGAATGTTATAAGAGTTGTAAGAGCCCTCAATAAAATAATTGGAAAAAAATGTCTGCCATCCATCAAAGAACAAAAATCAAAATCAATGGATCAATTGAGTCCCAATATGATTGCTGAAAACAAATGGATACAGAGGCAAACAGAGTGGAAAAAGCGGATGATGCCCAGCTACGAAATGATGAAGTGTCTGTAGTCTCAAAGTCTTGAAGATAAATGAGTCGCCATTCAGCACAGAAGCAGCAAAGTCCACATGGAAGTAGCACACAAGCCTGTGTGATTAAGAGGGGCCTAAAGGGAGCAGGTATCAAGCATCAAGAACAATAATCACACCATTACGAATGAGGGGGAGAACAGGGTGGGGACCTAAGGCCCTCTGGTGGGTAATTAGTTACCTCCTTATAGGAGAGTCATGGGGAGGAGTCAGGCCAGTCGAGGTGCAGCGAGACAGTGATGAAGCATACAACTTTTCTCTAGTTCCTGAAGCCTTCCTCCCCCCACCCCCAACTATCATGGTCCCAACACTACCCTACAAATCCAGTTGGACTGGAGAAGGTACACTGGTAGAGAGGGGAGCTGGAGACATGGGGAACCCAGGAAAGTTGAGCTTCTTGGGGCCAGTGGTGAGATTGGAACTACTGAATGGGTGGAGAGAAGATGGGGTAGAGAGATGGAACTAACTACAAGGATCTACACATAACCTTCTATCTGGAGGACAGACATCAAAAGAGTGGGCTGAGGAAGAGGTTGGGAAGTATACGATATGACAGAACAATAATAATTTATAAAGTATTGAGGGTTGGTGGTAGAGGGAGAGCAGGGACAGAGGAGAAAGGATGGGAAGCTGATATCAAGGGCTCAAGTGGAAATGTGGATATTTGGAGAATGATAACAGCAGCAGACATGCAAAGGTCCTTGGCACATTATATGTATCTATGTAGTATGAAAAATGATGTACAAGCCCTCAATAAAATGATTTTTAATAAAAAAGAAATGTCTGCCATGACCACTATGCTCTTTGAGGCACTTTCTATCTGGGTTCTAGTTGACAACAGTAACTCGAACGGTTGGAAGGTGTAGGGAGTCCATGTGAATAGAAGAGGAACAATTCAAAGGGGAGGGCAAGGATGGCTGCAAAACCGGATGAGTGTAAAACAATGCCACTGACTTTCACATGGTAGAAATTGTTGACCTTGTGTGTGCTTTGCTGCGTATATTTTGAACCATGGTAACAGAATAAATTAAAAATGTGTAAAAACACTGGAATGCTAAGAAGGAAATCCCATCAGTTTTTAACACACTGCTGTATAATTCACTGAAAAGTCATTCAATCTCTCACTCAAAGCATACAAAAAGAACTCTATAAAATGAAATATTTTATGGAAATAGATGAGATGGCTCTATAAAGGACCAGTTGCCTTCCAATCAACCACACATTGACTCTCCGCCCTGCTAAACTATTGATGTGCTTGTGGTAGACACAGCAAAATGAGAGATTCACCAGCTATTCAGAAACTCAAGACATTCACAAGCACACTGCTTAGCTGCTGAGATATAAGCTGAGCATTTAGTAGGGAAAAATAGTAATTAACTCATAGAAAGAGGGGCAAGTAAACATTATATTAAAATAAATTTTAAGAATCCCAAATGAATATAATCTTCCATTACATTATGAACATTAAAATTAATAGTGTTGGTTTTCTTGTGGTTTGGATAGTCATTGTATTTAACAAGCTGAAGTTAACTTCACAGGGGAATAAATAAATAAAATAAATTAAATATGCCGGTGTCTCAGGAAACTTCATTTTCTGAGTGAATAGCCAAGTTGATGCACATCACCAGAATGGCTGACAATCAGTTTTCCATACTGGTGTGTTCTAAATGGGAAAAGGAAACCAACTCTTCATTTAAATTATATTGCAAATCACTTCGTGCTTGCTGAATGGCATTCAGCTGCAGTAGGTGGCTTTCACCGTAGGGCCCAAACCACGACACTGGATGATTAATGCTAATTTGAAATGTTTTCTTTAGGGGAGGATGTGTGCACACTATCTTGGTGCATATGAAGCTGAGGAAATTTTATGGTGGGTGACTGACTCAAAGGCCAACAGCATATTTGCCATCAGATAAAAATGCACATTCACAAACATACCAAGACAAGTCAATTATTCCCTGATTCACTATTCCCCAGGTCCCGTCGTATAAAGAAAACTATTTATATTCCCCATCAGATGGATACACAGAGCCATGGTAAACAACACCCCTGCTCCCAATTCCTCTATTCTATATTGTATTTCCCAGGGCATCTTCCATTGTGGAAGTCATTAGTTTTGGTCTTTTTATTCCTGATTTATCAAAACAGACATTTTGCCAGTGTGTTCGGTTTAACTCCCAAATGCCAAGCAGAAGACACAATTTTTGACCCATGAGGGGTGGAGGCAGGACCAGGATACACTGAGTAATCTTGTGGTAAGGGAGACTAGGAATACTTCTCCACCTTCATGACCACTACATGGATAAACATGAAAAATCATGTTCCTCATTCTTTCCCTCAGGATAACAGTTCAAAGGACCAAACATCCGTATCTTTTAAATTTCCCCTAATACAGAGCACATCTATCAGCTCACAGTTCACTGGAACCCACTTCTGAAAACAATACAAACTAGATATGAGGCCTAAGACCTCACTGGTCAATACAGCACTATTAATGAAGCAGAAAATAGCAGTAATGTGGGCAAGAAATCTGGGGACTGATTCTTCCACTTACAGTCTTGCTTCAAGATGCCCCTTCACACAGAACATGCTCTCTGTATATGGTTGCTGTAGGTGAGGTGTGGTGTGGTTGGGGTGATGTCATGTGTGGTATAGAGGGAGCTCAGGCCATCTGAGAGGGAGTACCAGTTCTAGCGTGCTCTTTATATCATGCTGGGAAAGTTTCAGGGTCTTGGGTGGTTCAATGGGCTAAATGTGGGGCTAATGACTGAGAAGCCAGCAATTCAAATCCATGGACTTCTCTGAGGGAGACAGATCATATAGTTGGCTTCTATGAAGAAGTATATATTGAACTTGATCAAACCCCCTCTGACATTATATCCCCTCTGCACCATCAATTTTAGATCTCTTGTTGTTCCCTTATCACTGAGTTTGTTGGCTCCCCCTCACCCCCATATCTTCTACTTGCTGAATGCTTCCTGTGCCTACTATCATGAGCAAGTTCCACCGTACAAATCTGTATAGACTAGAGTACCCATGCTGGTACACATAAGAGTTCTCAACACATAGAACTCAGGACAGATAAAACCCTCAGAAACAGTAGTGAGAGTAATAATACCATGCAGGTAAAGTGATGGGAAGAAAGGTGAGAAAGGGGGGACAGATCACATGGTTGGATATATAGCCCACCTTCTAGGGAGATGAATAACAGAAATGTAGGTCAAGTGAGACAACAGACAGTGTAAGGCATGAAATGACAACAATAATATGTAATTCCTCAAGGATTCACAAGGTTGGGAGGGTGGTAGAGGTAAGGGGAAAAAGAAGAGCTGATAGCAAGGCCTCAAGTAGAAAGAAAATGTTTTGAAAATGTTGATGACAACATATGTCCAAGTGTGCTTACTAAAGTGACCAGATTTTAGGACATCATTGACCATGGGGGTAAAGGAGGTTCTTGATTTAAAATTTGGTCTATATGGAACAACAAAAATTTTCATAGAATGCAAAAGTACTATTGTAATATATTTATTTTAATTTTAAAATGCTGTGGGACATGGGACAAATGTTAAAAAGTGGGATGTCTGGTCACCCTAGCTTAATACAATCAAATGATGGGTTGCTATAAGATTTGTAAGAGCCCCCCCCCCAGTAAAATGATTAATAAAAATAAAATTAAAAAGAGTTAGCATAAAATAAAAAGATGGAAACCACTCCATCCTATAAAGTTTCTATGCATCAGAATTGGCTACATGGCAGTGATTTTTTTTTTTGCTTTATGTACAGACCACATTTTCTTTATCCATTCATCTGTCATTGGACATTTAGGTGGATACTATGCATAATGTTGCTACAAGCATTTGTGTACAAATTTCTGTGTGGGTATATGTTTTCATTTCTTTTAGGAATGGAATTCCTGAGCTATGTGACAATCCCACATTTGACTTTTTGAGGAAATGCCAAATTGTTTTCTGAAGCAACTGCACTATTTCACATTCTACTACTAATGTGCATGCATTCCAATTTCTCCATCTCCTCATCAACACTTGCCATTTTTATTTATTTTTAAATTAAAGCCATTTAGTGCATTAATGAAAGAAAAAAAGATGTACCACTTCAGAAACTCTGTGGAGCAGTTCTGCTGTGTCTTATGGGGCCACTGTTGTTTAGAATAGAATTAATAGCTGTCAGTTTGGGTGAGTTTCCTTACTCTTGGTTTTTTATCTTCTTTTATTTTTTTAAATTATTTTACTGGTGGCTCATAGAACTGCCATCACAATTCATACATCCATCCATTGTATGCAAAGCACATTTGTACACTTATTGCCACCAACATTCTCAAAACATTTTCTTCCCACTTAAGTCTTGGTATCAGCTCCTCATATTTCCCCTCCCTCCCCACTCCTCCCTCTTTCCTGAACACTTGATAATTTATAAATTATTTTTATTTTTTCATATCCTACACTGTCTGATATCTTCTGACCCCCCCTTCCCTATTGTCCATACCCCCGGGAGGAGGCCATATGTAGATCCTTGAAACCAGTTCCTCCTTTCTACACCACCTTCTCTCCAAACTCCCAGTATTGCCACGCTCACCACTGGTCCTGAAGGGATCATCTGTCCTGGATTCAAATGTTTCCAGTTCCTATCTGTATCAGTGTACACTTTCTGGTCTACCCTGGTTTATAATGCAGAGTTGGAAATCATGATAGTTGGGGGTGGCGGAGAGCATTTAAGAAATAGAGGAAAGTTGCATATGCAATTGTTGCTACACTGCACCTTGAGTGGCTCATCTCCTCCCCGAGACCCTTCCATAGTTTCCTTACTCTTATGAGCTTGAATGTTCTACTCTCCTGGGACCTTATGGGCATTAGAGGAAGAATAAGTTGCCAGCCTGTCCCGGAGTAGATGTTCCTCCCGAGTGTTATTCATGGAGAACATAAGCAGTCACAAACCAAAAGACTAGATCACTGGTTCTCAACCTGTGGGTCGCGACCCCTTTGGGGGTCGAATGACCCTTTCACAAGGGTTGCCTAAGACCATCAGAAAACACTTATTTTCTATGGTCTTAGGAACAGAGACACTGTTCCTCTATCTGTCTCCAACTAAGTCTGCCCACATACGCATACCTGGCGTGAAGACTGTTACCCATGCTACACCATGCTCCAAGATAAAATTTCATTTAATTTTCATTAGAAATAAATATGCTACAATACATAATTACATATTGTTTTGTGATTAATCACTATGCTTTACTTATGTTCAATTTATAACAACGAAAATACATTCTGCATTTTCTCTCTGTTGCATTACTCTTGTTCAATCCCTATCGGGCCTCTCACACCCACCTTGTCACTGATTTTGAATCACTGAAACCCAATAGAGGCTGAGCATATTAGTGGGATAAGAAGAAAGTAAATGGAAATAGAAGAAATAACTGTGGGGTAAAAAGCATTTATAGAGGTCTAAATAAAGGCAAGTACATAGGTGAATATTTTTATATATGATGATGGGAAAATAGATCTATGTGCATACATTTATATGCACATGCACATTATATGCATATGCACATTATATGTCTTAATGCTCGCATTAAGGCAGCAGCTGGGGATTGGACCTCCACTCAAGAACTTCCTCAATGCAAGAACACTTTATTCTATTATATTGGAATTCCATGATTCTCACCTTTCTGACACGATCACTGAAGACAAACGTGTGCATAAGCAAAAGTGGTGAAGAAAGCTGATCGTGCCCAGCTATCAAAAGATGTAGCATCTGGGGTCTTAAAGGCATGAAAGTAAACAAGTGGCCATCTAGCTTGGAAGCAACAAAGTCCACATGGAAGAAGCACACCAGCCTGTGTGACCACGAGGTGTCAAAGAGATTAGTAATCAGGCTTTAAGAACTAAAAGACATATTATTACATGTCCACCTTCCTGATACGATTGTTGATGACAAATGAATGCATAAGCCAATGTGGTAAAGTCAGCTGATGGTACCTGGCTATCAACAGATATCGCATCTGGGGTCGTAAAGGCTTGAAAGTAAACAAGCAGCCATCTAGCTCAGAAGCAACAAAGTTCACATGGAAGAAGCACACTAGCCTGTGTGACCACAAGGTGTCAAAGGGATCGGGTATCAGGTATCAAAGAACTAAAAATTATATCATTATAAATGAGGGGGAGTACAGATTGGGGACCCAAAGCCCATCATATGGGTAAAACAACAGCTCCTTACAGAAGGGTTGCAGTGAGAAGACAAGCTAGTCAAAGTACAGCATAGCAACAATGAAATATGCAATTTTCTCTAGTTCTTAAATGCTTCCCCCCACCCACTTTCATGATCCTAATTCTACCTTACAAATCCAGCTAGACCAAGGGATGTACACTGGAACTGGAAACATGGGAAATCCAGGAAAGATGATCCTTTCAGGATCAGTGATGAGAGTGGCAATACTGGGAGGATGGAAAAAGGTGGAGTAGAAATGGGGAACCTATTATAGGGATCTACATCTGACCTACTCTCTGGGGTATGGACAATGGGGAAGAGGGTGAAGGGACACATCAGATAATGTACAATGGCAAAATAATGGCAGTTTGTAAATTGTTAAGAGTTTGTGGGGGATGGGGAGTGGGGAGAGAGAGGAAACATAGGAACCTGGTATCAGGGGCTTGAGTAGAAGAAGGATGTTTTAAGAGTTATTATGGCAAAAAATGTGCAAATGTGGTGTGCATATACTTGACATACGTATTGATCATGATAGGAGTTGTGTGCATCCCCAATAAAATGATTTATAAAAAATTTTTAAAAATTGACTCCAGAGGCAGCAGGGAGAGATGGAAAATATGAGGAGCTGATACCAGAGGCTTAAGTGGAAAGAGGATGTTTTGAGAATGATGATGGCAACCAATGTACAAATATGCTTTGCATACGATAGATGGATGTATAGATTGTGATGAGTTGTATGCGCTCCCAAGTAAATAAATAAAAAGAAAGTAAATTTCTAGGAAATAATGAGTGCAACATATGTACAAACATTCCTGATTCAATTGATGCTTGGATTCTGATAAGAGTTGTAAAAGCTTCCAATAAAATGATTTATTAAAAAATTTAAAAAATTAACTGGAGGACTTAAAAAAAGGAAATGCATCCTGCATATCAGATATTCACATTATGATTCATAACAATAGCAAAAGTATAGTTATGAAGTAGCAATGAAGATAATTTTATGGTTAGGGATCATCACAACAGGAGAAACTATATTAAAGGGTCACGTTGCAGCATTGGGAAGGTTGAGAGCCACTGTTCTAGATTTTTAAGTCTATTGACAAAGCCCTGGGGAATGATGCTCTTCTTTTGCTTTGACACCAAAGGGGGCATCATAAGTCAGAAGCAGCCTCATGGTAACTAACTCTTGTGATTATTGTGTTGGTTGTTGAAATATCATGAAAAGAGAAGCTGCTTTTGCATTTACCAACATTTTTTACCACAACCCAACCCACTGCTGTTGAGTTGAGGGAGGCTGATAAGTTTTGTGCGGGAGACAATTGTCCTTTCAGAACAGCTGGTGGGCTGGAACTGCCAATCTTGTGGGTGGCGGTCCGACCCTTACAAGACAGGGCCACCAGGAACCATTATTTCCTACCAGCATAAGATAATAATCACTAAGTACTTAAGCTATTGATCCCTAGCATATTTAACAGACTATTGTCTGTCTATACATAAACGCTGAGTGTGACATAGGGCTTTGTTTTCTGTTGTGTGTGCTTAAAAGTCAGTATATTTTAATAACTGAAAGCTAATTTCCACATGGGTCTTTGACCTTTAAAGTTACTGAATGCATTGCTCAGTGGCAGAATTCTTTCTATACCTGACACTGATTTGCAAAATTAGATGTCCAGAAGGCTAAAACATAATTTTTTTTATGAACAAGACAACACTGTAACAAACTTGAGAAAATCTCATTAAACCTGACTATAGCATATCTTTGGTGCTTACCATGGGTCCAGGCTTCTATTTCTGTTGGGTTTGGGGAGGGGTGCTGGGGGATCAGGACTTCTGGGCAGGGAAGCTACAGATAGGCCTCCACGAGGTGGATCCAAAGCCCTAGTAAGTACGTGAGTTGTTCTGCACATCAAGGACAGTGAAGGCTTTCAAATTGACTTCATTTGAGAGCCTCCTGGGGAACTTTATAATAGCTGAAGTTACAGTATCTGTTCTGAATGGGTAAGTCATGGTCACAAGGTAGGATAAGCACTTAGAAATATTTATAAACTTCTAAAATATTATTATGTATAATCAGTGCTTTAAAAAAAAGATAAAGGCCACCCCAGCATCCCTGTTTTTCCACATTGGCTCCCTTTGCCTCTGATGCTCTTCTTCTCCAGCATACAATGTCCACTAACTATGAATCTGCTCTTGTGTGAAGTGCTCTGATTTTCTCTGGCATAAGTAAGTGCTCCTTTGCTCATCAATGAGCATTTATTTCCTAAAACCCAACATATCCCCCTCAACCACATCTCAGTATGTGAGATGAGGGACTTCAAAGGGTTTGTAGGAAAACAAAATATTGAATTGAAATTGTTTTCCATGAACTTTTTAAAGTTTCTTCATATTAGCCCAAGGCTTACGCATATATCCTTGCTCCTGCTTGCTGAACTCTAAGTGTTTGCATTTTCACTGTTGGTTTCTACAATAGTGCTTGGTACATATCATATGAGTTCAATAATTATGTATCTCAATCTGCAATACTGTGGTTGTTTGTTGTGGTGGTATCATGTTAATTATAACTTACAATGACTTCAAATGACAGAGCAGAACTGTCTCTTAGAGTAATCTTTATGGAAGCAGATTTGCTGTTGCTATTTTGATAGAAGACGGTATGTTGTCAGCTGCTATGAGTTACAACTCATACTGATCCTATGAACAATAGAACAAAACACCACACAATTCTACATTATCCTCACAATTGTTATATTTGAGCCTATTGTGGCAGACTGAGTCCATCTGCCTCATCAAAGGTCTTGCTCTTTTTTGATGAGGTTCAGCTTTTCCCAGCATGATGTCCTTATCTCTCCTGATAATGTATCCAAAGTAAGTGAAGTTCCAAAGAATGTAAGATGATGTCTTGCCATCCTCACCTCCAAGGAGCATCCTGGCTGTCCTTCTTTCATATCAGATCTGTTTATTCTTGTGGCAGTCCAAGGAATTTTCAGCATTCTTCACCAGCATCATAATTCAAAGGCATTGATCCTTATTCAATGTCCTTGAATTGAAAATGACATTCCTTATTCAATGTCCAACTCTCACATGTTCATGAGATGATTAAAAATACCATGGCCGATTCCACCATCGGTCTTGAACACCCAGACAATGGTTTTGTATTTTCTCCTGTGGTTAGCAGCTAAGTGCAATTATCCATTGGCCACTCTTCAGGTCTGGAACTAAACACAGCCCCATGGTTCAGTTTTCAGCCAAACAACAGATTGGCCAGCTCAACTACTTGAGGTCAAAATGACAGCATTTGTTAAGGAAAAGGCTGAGAATGCAGGAAAGAATAGGAAAGAAAATAGATTGGAGACAGTAAACAGAAGACCTAAAAAGCGTGTTGTTCCATTGTGGAAACTATGACATCACTAAGCAAAATGTGTATGGACTGTTGAATAGAAAACCAGCTTGCTTTTTTCATGTAAATCACAAATATGGGTTAAAGATAAAAAATTTCACCAAAAAAAAAGAATTGAAAGATAATGCAAACTTTCCATGAACTTTTTGAAACACCCCTTCATAAATAATGCAAGAAATACATGATCAAAAACAGCATAATATTGTAAATGAAAATTTTCCACACATAAAGTATTAGCTCTCAGGTACTTGAAAAGTTTGCCTGCACAAATGACTCATGATTCTTTAAGGGCTCTGGGAATGGAAGCTTTACTATGATTAAACACCCTGTAAGACACATTAAACAAAAGTGGAAGAACAGTTTCATTTCTTTTCCTGGAACTGATGGGACATTTTGGACCCAACCCATCATCTGGCAGGAGCAATGCCAAAAGCTTGTTTTTGTGCTGCAAGAAGTCACAGGTGCATACACTTAAAGGGGCCTCCTTCATCAGAAATATTCTGGAGCCTGATCCACAGGGAAACCCTTGAAAAGTTATATGAAGAACAATTAGTTTTTTAGCTCCATTTACCCCAGGGGAAAACCGAGGTTTTTCTGATATCTCCGACCTCTTCTTTTCCCATGTTTTTCCTGAGTCACCTTCTGAAAATGCCCCAATTCATTTCTTCTTCTCTGTTCTCACCAAGTGTCAGTTTGTCATACTGGAGTGACTTATTTGTTGCTTTGATGCTGGAAGCTGTGTCACTGGTAGTTCGAATACCAATGGTGTTATCCAAAGTGAACAGATTTCCTGAGAACTTGCAGACTAAGAAGAATGAATAGATTTACAACTTTAGAGTTAGAGATAGTGCCAGCAGATGAGACTCTCAGGTTGGAAGGTATCAAAGCATGACTGAAGAAGGGCTGCTTCCTCACTGTAGCATTGCCCATAAGAATGCAGTTGCAATAAAGCCTCTGAGCATTTGCTGATGATGGCGCACAACTCAAAATGAAATGAAACAACTGTACACATGAATTAACAATTGGAACCAGGAATATACTATATATGAACCTAGGAAAATTTGAAGATGTTGAAAATGAAATGGAATGCATAAAGGTCAATAGTCTATGTGCTAAATTGCTATTGGTTCTTTAGAATTAGAAAATCATTTACTATGCGTTGAGTGACACAATCAAGGAAATGGCTTAGCCTTCTTTGTCACAAAGATCAGTCCAATGTCTATATTGAAGTACAATTCTTTCTGTGTTGGCTAATGTCAAGACACACAAAAAGAAATCTAATCGATGCAACTATTACTCAAATATATGCCCCAATATCTATAGCAATTGATGGGGAGATTAAGTAATTCTACCAACTTCTTCAGTCAGAAATTTATCAAATGTACAATAAGATGCATTGATTATCATTGATGACTAGAAAGCAAAAGATAGAAATGAAGAAGAAAAAGTAGTTGGAAAATAGAGTCTTTGTGACAGAAATGAAGCTGGAGATGATATAATAAGACCATTGCAAGAACAACAGCCTCTTCATTGCAAGTACTCTTTTTAACAACACAGAAAACAAATAGACAAGTGGACATTTCCAGATGGAATATGCTTAAATTAAATTGACTATATCTGGGGTAAGGGTGATTGAAAAGTTTAATACCAGCAGCTAAAACTGAGCCAGGGGCTAATTATAGAAGAAACCATCAATTGCTAATAAGTTATATACAAGTTCAGGTTGAAGTTGAAGAGGATAAAATCCAGTCCACAAGAGTCGAAATATAACCCTACTCAAATTTGATGAATGAATACTAACTACCGAAGTATTTGATTATCTGTGAAAAGACATCAAGAATATTTTGCATACAGGAAGTAAGTGATCATTAAAAAATAGGAACGAAAGAAGAGGTCCAAATGAATGTAAGAAGAGACTCTGACACTCCTCTGAATCATAGGGGAGTGAAGGCAAATAGAAGAAATGATGGCGTCAACAACTGTTTAGTTGTTTAAATCATTTGTTTAAATCATTTGTTTAAATCATTTGTTTAAATCATTTCAACGGTCAGCTTGAGAAGACAAGGCAAAATAGTACAGTGAAATATGAAAGGACCTAGAGTTATAAAACCAAAAATGAAGAACACAGTATATCTAAAGCTGAAAGAACTCAGGAAAAAATTCAAACTTTGAGTTGCAATATTGAAATATTCTACGGGAAAATATCAAACAATACAGGAAGCATCAAATCAAAAAGGCAAAAACACACAGAGTCACTACACCAAAAAGAATGAGTTCATATTCTATCATTTTGGGGGGTAATCATATGAAAAAAAAAGCTGTACTGAAAACAATAGCCAAAAACAAAGCTCTAGGAATTGATAGAAAACCATTTGAAGTGTATCAACGAGATGTTGAAGTACTTGAAACACTAATCTCTGTCAGGAAATTTGGAAGACAGCCACTTGGGCAACTGGCAGGAAAAGATAAAAGCTGTAGCCATTCCAAAGAAAGGTGATGCAACAGAATGCAAAGATTATAGAATAATATCACTGATTCACATGCAAGCAAATTTTTACTTAAGTTATATCCAACAATGGTTATAGCAAAACATTGAAAGGGAACTTGCAGAAGTTCAGGACAGAATTAGAAGAGGACATGGAACATGGGATATCATTGCTGAAATCAGGTGGATCTTGGCTGAAACAGATGGCAGAAAGATATTTGCTTACAAATTGGACCATAAAATATTGTGGACAGGGCTGAGCCCCGGTGGCGTAGTGGTTGTGCGCGGGACTGCAGCCCACTGGGATGGAGATCAAATTCTAGCTCACAGGAGCAAAGGCTGGGCCTCCTATTCCCACCACCAGGGCAGTGATGCCTAAATTAAATATATATATGTATATATATGTGTGTGTGTATATATATATATATATATATATATATATGACAGCTTGAGAAAAATAGGAATTCCAGAACACATCACTGTGCTTATTCAAAACTTGTACATGGGTCAAGAGTCATTGTATAAACAGAAAAAAATTTTTAAATCAGAAGACATGTGTATCAGGGTTGTAGCCTCTCACCATACTTGTTCAAAATGAAGGCTGAGAAAATGATCAGAGAAGCTGAATTCTAAGAGGAAGGATGTGTGTGGCATTAGGATTGGAGGAAGGTTTACTTAGAACTTGCTATAACAATCCTGCTTGCTGAAAGTGAGCAGAACTTTAAGCACTTGCTGGAAGATCAAGGATTGCAGCCTTCAGTATGGATTAGGACTCAGTGCAAGAAGACCCCAAATCCTCACATCTTGACCAATAGCTAGCATCATGATAAACAGATTAAAGGAGGGATTTGCCAAGGATTTTGTCTTGTTTTGATCCATAATCAGTGCCATGGAAGGAGGAGTCAAGAGATCAGATGACACATTGGATTGGATAAATCTGTACAAGACCTCTGGAAGGTGTGAAAAAGCAAGGAACTTAGGATCCTGAGGACATAGGTAAGCCTGAACTGGTCCATGGTATTTTCTGTGGTCTCATATGCATGTGAAATTTTGGATGTTGAATAAGGAAGAATGAAGAAAAATTGATGCATTAGAATGATAGAGTTGCTTAAAGAGTAGCCTAAGTACCATGAACTGGCAAAAGAGTAAACAGATGTGTCTTGGAAGACGTATAGCCAGAATGCTCCTTTAGACACAAGGATGGCTGGACCTTCTCATGTATTTTTGGACATGTCATCAGGAGAGTTTAATCCTTGGAGAAGATCATCACATTTGGTAAAGTGGAGGGGCAGCGAAAGCGAGGAAGTCCTCAAGGAGAAGAATTGACAGTGACGGCAGCAATGAGCTCAGGCGTGGGAGCAATTATGACAATGGCACAGGTTGGGACAGTGTTTCTTTCTGTTGCACATAGGATTGCTCTGAGTCGGATCAGACTCAAGAGCACCTGTAAAGAACATCTTCAGCACTTGTCTGCCTCCTCCTTGCTTGTGGAGCAGTTTGAAGATCCCCTTCTCTGGCCTCCACATCCAGTCTATTTTCATCCTTTCCCCTACTCACTCTAATCCTCCTTCTACCTCATTGTCTGCCCTAAGAATGGTAATGGTAATAGTAACCTACTTCAAATTGTTGTATTGATGATCAAATTAGCACACATGTGGAGCTATCTCACAGGAAGAGTGACGTCAGCCCTTATTCCACTCTTTCAAACCCACCAATGGATGGAGTTCAGTCCTCCTCACCATGGCCTTGCCCACTCACATTCTTCCTCCACCACTTCCCTTCTCACTCTGCATTATCTGTTCCCCTTCAGACCAGCAGAGGCTTCTGTTTCATGACTTATTGCCTTGGCACGTTCAGTGCGCCTGTAGATATGTGCAGCCAGAGCTTATAGTCCTTGTGCTGCAACAGTGCATCTCCAACCCTTATTCGTCAAAAAGAAATGACATAGAACCTTGATGCAATGCAGGCAGGTTTTGGATAGGGCTTAAGTTTCTGAAATTTTTAGCAGGATTACCCAGAAGATGTGGACACCTTTGGAAGGTTGGTTAGAGTGATTGGCTACCAGCTACAAAATAAAATATCTGTATATAGCTCACCTTTCACCCCAACAACATTACATACATATGATACACTTTGCTAGCAATCAGATGATGAGGATAATGATAGCAATTAATGTTTATTGAATACTTAACAGATAACCAAGCACTGTTCTAAGTGCTTTTCATTTAACTCATTTAATCAACACAACAACCCTTTGAAGTAGGTTATTATTAATATTACCATATCCATTCTTCAGGCTTGTAATAAACGCACAGAGAGGTTAAGTAATTTAACTTGGATCACACAGCTGGTAAGTAATAGAGGATGACTTAAACTAACTTGGACAGGCTATCTCTGGAGTCCAAACAGTTTATTTTTATACTAGATTGCTCTCCAAGACTTTCAACTGATGAGGACTCTCACCTGTGCTTCCATGGATGTTTTTGTGTTCTTCTATCCCAGAAAGTACAATACTATACTATGATAGTCTGTTACCCTTCTCACACTGGCCAGTAAATTCCTTGAGACTGGGACAATGTCATTGTAACTCAGAATTTGAGGCATCCTGGCAAATTTAAGATGCATAGTAGATATTAATTACATGTTTATACACTGGCCAGATCAAGAACCACTCATAGAATTAAACTTTTCCATTCCTATTGACAAGGAATGTTGGTGGGATAGTGGGTTATAAGTTTGGGCTGCTCACTTTAAGGTCAGCAGTTCAACACCACCAGGCAGTTTGTGGGAGAAAAGTGAGACTTTCTACTTCCATCAACAACCACAGACTCAGATACCCACAAAATCAATTCTACCCTGTCCTGTAGGGCTGCGATTTGTCGGAGTATGTTTCATGGCAGTAAATTTGAGATTTTTTTCTGCTGATGGTCATTTTATTTCAGTAGCTCTTAAAGTATAACCTGTGGTGGAATCACTTGGAAGGCTTATTTCTGAAACCATAGATTTCTGGGTCCCACTCCCAGAGGTTCTGTTTTAGTCATTCTGAGACAAGATCTGAGAATCTGAATTTCTAGCAAGTTCCCAAGTGCTGCTGGTCTGGGGTCCACTGCTTTATTCAAGCCCATAGAACCTTAATTATCTTTCTCTGTAGATTGTAAGCTCAAGGCACTCAACAGAATACTTTATTTCAGAAATAGAAATGAAACACTCTAGAACAACAAAAAAATCTCTTCTGCACAGGTGCCAGATATATATATATATATGTATATATATATATATATATATATATATATTCAATATCATAGTGGTTTACTGACTACCCATTAGGAAGCTAATCTTATTTTCTAGGAGAAGAATTGAGATAAATCTAGTGACCAGTAGATGGCATTTAGAATGGAAGTCATAATTAAATTAAGTATGTGGTTCTAGATCATCCAAAGACAGAAAAAGATACTTTGGAGTACTGTGTGCTTTTGATGTGGATGCTCTATACCAAGAACCCAGGACACAGAGCTGAGGCAGAAAGCCCTGATCCTTGCCCTTAAGTACACAGGAAAGGTAAGCAAGAAATGAGTGAACATGTGAAGGAATGAAATGATTATAGATTGGGGGATGTGCTAATAAGGATTTAAAAAATCCGCTAAAACAGATGATAAAGGCATAAAGATGATCATTTAGATAGGAGGGTTGGGGCAAGCCTCATTGGAGAAGTGATATATTTAATAGAGCCTATATCACAAAGAAAAATAAAACAAAACAAAAAACAACTGTCGTTTGAGTAAGTAATAGAGGCTGAAAGCAGAGGCATGAGAGAATGTGGCCAGGAGACCATGAGACATAGTTCAGGATCTGTGCAGAGACTGTAAGACTGTGAGGCAAGGCAGTTGACTGACTTCCTGACACACAGAGGCATAAGGCAAGGGACTACCTGTCTGAGATGCAGAGTCCTGGAGAGAGACTTGACTGCTGGCTAAGGAGTAGTATTGCTGAAGACAGAGGACTGCATTCTCACTAGTTATTGATCCTGATTTGTGGTAACCTCTTAACTTCTTTCACAAACTCTCATCCTTGATAGTATTGTCTGTGAATTGCGTGTGACCATTGCAAAGAGGTATTGAGGTCAGCATAGAAACAGAGTGCTCTGGGAGGGACAGCTGAGGGAGGGAACCAAAGATGGAAAGTACAAGCATGTCTGATCTTTGCCTCTTGGCAATTGGGAAGCCAGAGGAGGTCAGACTGGGCCTCCAAGTCATTTTAATGCATTTCCTGAAACTGTGGGTCTTTATTGTTGCAGATAGTCTCATGGTTCCGCCGTGGAGTAACTGGTGGGTTTGAACCACTAGCTTTGCATTTTGCATGTCAATCCTTAATGGACTGTGGCGTCAAAGTCTATGTGGCTGCAAGGTGTCATTGAGTCGGGTCCAACTCCTAGAGACCACACGTAGCACAGAACACATCAGCCAGCTCCATGTCATTCTTACAATTGTTCTTAGGTTTGAGCCAATGGGGGTGACCATTGGATTAGCAGCCCCTGGGTCCATCCATCTCCTCAAGGGCTTTCCTCTTTTTGGTTGCCCCCTCCTTGTGACCAAGCAGGATGTCGTTCTCCAGGGACTGGTCTCTTTTGATAGCTTACCCAAAGTAAGTGAGATGAAGCCTTACCCTCCTTGTCTCTAAGGAGATTTCTGGCTGTGTTTACTCCAGGATAGCTTTGTTTGTTCTTTTGACAGTCCCTGGTGCTTTCAATATGCTTCCCCAATGCCATGGGTCGAATGCACTGCTTTTTCTTTAGTTTTTCTTATTCAATGTCCATCTTTCAAGGCTTATCGGGCTTCAGAAATCTGAAAAAAGGAAGGCGCTTGAGGAGGTGGATTGGCATGACTACCTCGAGGGCTCAAATGTGACCATAATGGTAACGCTGGTACAGGACTGAGCAATGTTTGTTTTCTGCTTCACGTAAGGTCACTAAGAGCTGTAACTGACTCTCTGACATCTAACCACAATAACGTGTGCAAGGAATCCTGGGGCCAGAGTGGATCACACAGTGGTCTGCTAGCTGCAAAGTCAGCAATGGGTGGGAGTGGGGGGCACCATTTTCTGCTTTGCAAAAAGATGAGGTTTTCTTCTCTCATAAAGACAGTTGACTCAATGGCAGTGAATAAACTTGTATAAACGCATTACTGCTTATGACTATTCTGCCACTCATCTACCAGTTTGTCTTGCTACTGGTGGCTTGGGTGTTGCCATGAGGCTCTGCCACTGTGGTTTCAAATACCCAGAAGGTTGTCCAGGGTGAGCAGTTTTCAGTGACCTTCCAGATAGAAACAGACTAGGAAGAAGAGCCAGAAGATCTACTTCTGAAAGCTGCCCTACGTGTCACAGCATGGAACATGACTTGTTCCCAGGCCATCCTCACAAAAATTAACCAATGAATCCCCCTCCCCCACTATTCTGATCCCAATTCTACAAAAATTAACCAATGATCCCCCTCCCCCACTATCCTGATCCCAATTCTACCTTACAAATCCAGCTAGACCAGAGGATGTGCACTGGTAACACAGAGAATCCAGGTCAGATGATCCCCTCAGGAACAGTGGGGAGAGTAGGAATACCAGGATGGTGGAGGGAAGGTGGGGAAACAAGGGGGAACAGATTATAAGGCTCTACATATAACCTCTTCTCTGGGAGACGGACAAAAGAAAAGTAGGTGAAAGGAGACATCAGACAGTGTAAGATATGACAAAATAATAATAATTTATAAATTATCAAGGGTTCATGAAGGAGGGGGGGAGCAGTGTAGGGAGAGGGAAAATAAGAAGCTGATACCAAGGGTTCAAGTAGAAAGCAACTGTTTTGAGAATGATGATGGCAACACATGTGCAGATGTGCTTGGCACAATGGATGGCTATATGGATTGTGATAGGAGTTGTATGAGCCTCAATAAAATGATTTTTAAAAATGAGCCGATGATGAAAGAACACTCACTAGTCAGCACAACAGAAAATGTACAGTAGGATGTTGGAAAATGAGTCCTCTAGGTTAGCAGGCACACAAAACACACAGTGGCCAAAACAATGACTTTGAACATAGACACACAGTGAAGAGAGGCAGAGATCAGAGACCGTTTCATTCTGTTGTACATGGGGGTCCCCACATGTCAGAGCCTATTGGACAGCAGCATACCATAACAACATTGTGATTATTACTGTGCTGTACTCGGGCTGAGCCCCGGTGGCGTAGTGGTTGTGCGCGGGACTGCGGCCCACTGGGACAGAGGTTCAATTCCAGCAGTGGGGCTGGGCCTCCTACTCCCACCTCCGGATGGCAGTGATGCCCCCCCCCAAAAAAAAATTACTGTGCTGTACTCAGTGTTGTGTGTGTTTAAGGCAAAATCCAGAAATGGGTAGAAACAGGAACCCCTAGGCCCATAGTGGGAACAAAGAAACCTATGTCAAAAACAAAGGGAGAGACCCGGATTCTCATTATGTTAGAGCAAGGGGCACTCTTTCCTGCGGTGCTGTCTGGAAATCCTCATAGCTACAGGCTGGCTATTTAATGACTTACAAAAACAACAAGAAAGAAGAATCATTATTTGACTCCAAAAAAGTTATAGAAAATAAAAGAGAAGGTCTGGGCATGGAAGAAGAAGAAGAAAAGTATTGTTACATTCCTTAAGGCAATTAGTGTAATCAGAATAGATACTGTAGAGCATGCTGGCATATCTAGGAACTCCCTTTTCTATTCTATCAAAGGATAATATATATTTTCACCTTCAGAAAGGTTAGGTAATTATAAATGTATTCTCCTTACTCATAATATTTTAAGCAAGTAATTGTTGCCCATGGGAAAATGTTTAATTATTTCTGATGAGCAGTGGTGGCACAGAAACAAGAGAACATGACAGGCAGAGTGTGGAAACCGCGGCCTGTTTCTTAATTGTGTGGGAATCTTGTCTTTTCATTGTGGAAAAAAAAATCTCCATATTGATTTTTCTCTCAATTGATTTCAGAAAATTTTCAGTTTAGCAACACTGAGTCTCTCCAATTATAGCATCTTTTAGATTCCCTTAGCTAGAGACTGCCTCGGGCCTTCAGGATGGAAACCTCACCCGAAGGGTGGCGCTGCCCACTGGGTGCCCTTCATGGAAGTGTGACAGCTACCTCTATCTAGTGTGCTTTTTAAAGGAGGACACATGGCTTCAAAATTGCAGGAAGACAGATGAAAGAGCCATTTCTCTCTCCTTGTATGGCATGCAGGAACATTAAGCTTTGTAGACGGGGGTGCAATCACTTTTCGTGATGGATGGGGGAATTGAAGCCTACAATAGACTGGCAACATCACAACAGTGGGATTTGAACTGAGATCTTCTGGCTCCCAATGGGAAGGGAAATAGAAACACATTGGAATGAGAAGAGCACACAGATTGAACCTCCCAACCACTGTCATCTAGATGATTCAAACTTGCAGTGACCCAGGAGAGAGTTTCTGAAGCTATTTATCTTTATGGACTCCAACAGCCTCATTGTTCCCCTGATGAAGGCTGGTGGATTTGAACAGTCAACCTTAGGGTTAGCAGTCCAATTCTTACCCAACTGTGCCACCAGAGTTCCTAGCACTGGATTAGAGCTGGGTGGCCATTGTCTAGGTATCTAAACTTTGGGAGTGAAAATTTCCTCCTGTCTTCAACAGTGAATAGGACTACTATGACTACTTTGCAAGTTTATTGGGAGGAGTAAAAGAGATCAAAGATTGACCTTGATAAATATTCGTTCCACCCCTCACCCTTTCCTGCCAGTACCTGTTGGGAGGGAATGCCTTTGTGAAATTGCACGGCAGGTGGCAACAAGGCCCTGAAGGAAGGAGTGGGTTCTGGGAATTGGACAGAAGAAAGAGACTGACAGGGTGACTGTCTCACTACCATAAGAGGGCTCTTTGAGGGTATCATCCCTGCTCAGGTCCCCACTGCTCACTCTCAGAGGATGGCTTTGAATGCCTAAGATAAATGACTTCAGAAGAAAGAAAACCTGCTTTCAGACCTGCCATTTCCTGGCAATGCAAGGAAGTAGGCCTCATTATGCCAGGTTACATATTGAGAAAGCTGAAACCCAGACAAGTTCAGGGGCCCTTCCCAAGAAAGATGCTGACTGAGGATGCTATTTTTCTGATTAGCACCTACCACTCACTGCCAAAGGCTGGGATACACGTATATGATTTGCCTTTACATTCAAAACACAATTTCATAGTTCTGTGCCTTAATTTCTAATTCACTTGCATATTTCAAAAACTGCTTATAGACATGCATGATGTGAGTCAATTGACATTACTTTGAAAGACTCAAGAGTCACATGCAGCTGTAAGAAATAACACAGAGAGATACCGAGTACATGAGAGTCAAGTTTGTTATGACGTTTTTATGTCAAATATGCAAAATGTTGCAGCAAGGGGACTTAGTAAAAAGAATAATAGTGGCATACAGGAAATATAATCTACAAATACTAAAATTCTGTCACCTGGATTCAAATCCCAGTGCTCCATTTGTAGCTTGATGATCCCCAGTAAGCAAGTGACTTTGCATTGTTGCCATATTTGTGGAACAGGAACAACCATATAGACACATTGCTAAGTCAGTTCAGACACATGAAACAATAGGAATCCATGATGCACTGGTCTTTCTTACTCCTGGCACGTGTACCTACATTGGCTTGAATGTGTACCAAAGCAGTAGATAAACTCAAAATTCTTTCCCACCTATTCCATCTCATTTGGTGTGTAGGATGGAGTGTTGATTGGTTGCTTGTAGAGACTGGGAATGTGGGTACAGCCTTTAAAGAAACCAAGACCAATGCAATGTGAACTTGATGGGTTTATTCATTCATATTATCAAATACATGTGGGGAAAGCTTTCAGAATTTTAAAAAGCAGATTCCCCTGCTTTTAAAAATGTTCAAAGATACCAGAAGTTTCTTACAAATGTGTGAATTGTATTCCTTTCTTTTGTGAAGTATTGAAAAGAGAGCACATGATACTATGTGTGTGTGAATATATATATATATATACATATATATCTCCCTCATTAAATAGAAGCTGTTTCCTAATTTCATCTATGTGTGAAGTGCATGTGTTCTCAACCAACAGGGATGAGAAATGCTGCTGGAGGCCAGAGGCAACATGGAAAATGTGTGATCAGATTCTCTTGTTAAAGGTGGAAGTCCTTAGAAGTGTTTCTGGTTTTTTCCTCTTCTGGAGGAATGTCTATAATGCAACATAAGGAGTGAGTACACCTGTTTTATAAGCCGGTTGATCACTTGGAAAGACAGAGATTTATCAGAATGGAGCTAAAAGCAGGAAAAGAAAATGTCAATACCCCATTCCTATCAATCCGCATTCCTTAACATCCTGACTACACAAACCACTCATACCCTCAGCATCAAAGGAGGAACCCAGGGCCTGTAGGAGTGGCAGTGCTGCGTTAATCTTCATACAGCCAGTCAATTTGGGAGCTCAGGTAGGCCTTCTGGACCTTCACGATACTTTCATTTCACACTGCAGCCACCAGGGCAGTTGCTTGGCATGTCTCTGGCTGAGTCAACTCAGAGCGAGGCTGATTGAAGGCACTCCCGCCTCTCTTTCATTCTTGAGAAAATATGAGGGGTTTCAAAACTTCAAGTCAATGACTTGCAGAAGGAGGAGGCCTGTTTAGCTGGGATCCCTGTGTGGAAAAACTAAGTGAAGAAGAAACAGCCATGACCGCAGCCAAGGCTATGAGCAGGGCACAGTCTTCCAAGGCCACAGAAAGAGGAAAGCTGGGGGAGTACAACTTCCATTGGGCAGGACGTGAGCTTGCAGTACAGAGCGTGTACTTGAACATGTATAACACTTGTCCAAGCAGGGCAGGAGCCCAGGGACCCACAGCTAAACATCTGGGGTTCAGAGTGGGTTCCTACTGCCATGCCTGAGAAGAAGTGGTACTGTAGACAGAAGGACTGTATCCTTAATGTTTTATCATTTTGACTCATGATGACCTGTTAATCCCTCTAATGAACTTCCATCATCAGGAAAAACTATAGAAAATTAAAGAAGAAGAGAGTTATCTCACAAACCTTCTGCGGTCCCCTCAGATAAGTAAATACATTCCCCACAAATGTTCAGTTCTTCATCCATGTGAACAACCAGAACCAGCAACTAAGGATGCAGTAAGGAAAGGGCAATAGTGTTACTGCCTCTGTCAGGTCTTCTTCCAGCTGTGACTTCTTGCAGGCAGTGTGTACTCAGCTCAGCTGGCCTCTTTGCCCAAAACAGCTAGAACACCTCAGTACATTGGAAAGCACTTGTGCTATTATTCCTTTCAGGTTTACAAATTCCGTGGGTCACATTCTGTGTTTTTCACATGCATCTGTCATATTCTTTGAACCTAGATCAAAGTCTGGCATACAGTAGATGCTTACTAAAATCTTTGTGAGGACATAATTGGCAGTAAGAAAGCATCATATGGCACTGGAAATTTACAAAGCACATTTTGCATATTGCAACTATTTCATTTGATTCTCAAGCAGTCATAAAAGAACATTATTACTCTATTACACACAAGTGAGGGAAACAGTCTTAATGTGGGTAACCTGCTTAGTCATAAGGCTGAGATAAGATGAATGCTGAGACTGACCAGCCACCTCTCCTGTTACACTGTTGCCTGACCTTCCACTTTGCTGTTCTGTGCTTTGCTCCTTGCTGAACTGCCATGGAATCAGCTTCCTAGACCTGCCCCATCCTGAGGGCCCTACACAACAGAAGGAAGTACTGCCCAGTCCTGAGCCATCCGTATGGGCAGCTGCAGAGTGGACCACTGAGGTCCGCTGGGTTTTCATCAGTTGAATTTGGAAAGAAATCTTTAGGCCTTTCTGTCCACCTTGGCCTGGATGTGCACCTCGGGTCTTGGCTGGTGGGTGAATGGCAGCCAAGCACGCAGCACACTGGTAAGGAACATGCTGAACACAAGGCAAGAAGTCTGCCTCCCAGCCCACCCTGCATCTTTATAACACCTTATACTAACCACAGAGATACAACTTAGAATCGCCAGCGCCATCACACCTGCTGTGGGATCCCAATTAATAACTGCAAAAAAAGCACATTTGCTATTGTTCCAAGGAGCTGGAAAATCAACGTGTTCATTAGCGAGCCCCCTCCCCCCGCCCCCCGCCCACCCACCTCCCAGCAATCAGCAAGGAAGATGAGGTGCTGGGGCCTGTTCTCTGTATTTCTCTTTTACCATCTGTGACTAAAAATGTCCTTTGAAATTCACTCTTCCTCAGCTCTCACAATTAGAATTTTATCTCATGTTTATTTCCCTTCCCCACATTAATAATTATCCCCCTCAAGTAAAATCCCCACAACCTCATCCCACCTTGATGTGTCTGTTCACCTTCCCAGGGCTTTGCCCATCTGGAGGTGAAAGGCCAGTTTGCAATAGATGCAGTCAGGTCACCATTTTTGTTTAAAACAAAAGTAGACTTTCTTCCTCCATGCTTCCCAGTCCACCAGGCACTGTATACATGCCTCGTGAGTTCAGACACTCCAAAAAGAAGTCAGACTATGTGAGAAATGCATCAGACAGGGGCCAAATCCGAGCTCAGAGAACTTCAGTTATCCTAAGCACTGCTCCAAGAGCGCAAAGTCAACTTGCTTGCCCTGAGTCTCAGTTTTTAGTACCCATTATATCTCCTAAACCTAGTCCATATAGGCCAAACCATCCGGAGTACTATATTATATTCCTTTATCAGGAAATACATATTTATATATATGCAATTAAAAAGTATAGTTCAATGACTGCCTAAATAGCCTTTACCTAGACTAACCATTAAACTTTCCCACATATATCTCATCTTTCCCTCTATGTGTTAGTCTGGACAGACTAGAGAAACTAATCCATGGATATTCAATGTGTTTAGGAAAGACCTTTATATATAAGAGCAATTGAATAGTGAGAAAACATCCCAGCCCAGTCTACAGTCTGTAAGTCTGTAGTCTGATATTAGTCTTAAATCTGATATCAATTTATAAAGTCTTCAGACTCACGAAACACATGCAATGACGCCAAAGGCAGCAAGATCACAGGCCAGTGGGTGGGAAGTCTTGTGGTTCCAGTGGCATTGTAAGCATTTTGGTGCTGCCAGGGGTCTCACGTGGCTCCTCAAGTTTCCAGGACTCTGGCTGCATCAGGTTATCTTCATGTTAGCATCAAATTGTGACCTGATTGACAGGTAAACTCTACCCTTTCACTCCACTCATAAGTCTCAAATTGACACAGATTATGTCACAACCACAGATGACTGCTTGTCAATTTGACACTTTGACATAACTTTTTAGGCATATATAATTTTCAAACAATACAATCATATCAGTACTGTGGCAGTCATATACTTTGGTGTGAATTTCATGATTGAGAGTGTAGGGGTGGAATCTAGCCTATAAATCTAGAGATAGTCAATAAGACCTCTGTGTGGGCATGGCATTCTCTGAAAACTCTGGGAAATCTCGTGATATTTCCCCCATGGAGGTAAGAGACTATGTCTCTATTGCTTGGAGCCATTCGACAGATAAGACACAAGGTGGGTTCCCTGTGAGACAACCTGGAGGAGAAGCTACATGGACTTACCCTGATGAAACCAGACATCTGAAGCCAGAAAAGCCACATGGATACTCCTGCCAATGCAGAGATGATTCTACCACCACTTGAGACACAAGACTCTGCACCCACTGGCCTGTAATTGTCCTGGTATCATTGCATGTGTTTTGTGAGTCTGAAGAGGACTTATGGATTGGTATCAGATATATGGGCTAATCTCAGACTTATGAGGTTGGACTAGACTGGGTTGGGATGCTTTCTTAATGTTCCATTCCTCTTGTATATAAACTTCTCCCTTATAAATATGTGGATGTTTATGAATTTGTTTCCCTAGTCTACCCAGACTAACACATGTACCAAACAGGTAAAACTAAACTGCATATAATTCAATATTTGCCATCATCATTTAAACATAACATTCTATAAGTGAAAAAAACCCTCAAAATATCTTAAACCTTACAAGTGCAGTTAAGTAACACCTATGCCTTAATCATATAATACTATAAATATATCCCCCCACCCATGAAGTTTGTAAGCCAACCACTTCATGCCTTTAGCCATTCCATTTTGGATGTCCAATTTCAATACTGCCCACTTATTTCAGCCCAGTGCTCTGAGGAGACAATCATATTCTTTGATGTGAAAAATCTTCATTCCAGTTGGAACCTTAACTGGAACAGTTGCAAAATTAACCTTAATTCTGCATCAATAAATAAAGTCACATCAAGACAGGTCATCAATAAAGTCTGCACCAATATGCACCAGTTTACAGGCTCAAAAATCTTCTCTTCATCTGGTTGGGTTCTGGTCAATATATCATGCCTCACTTAATCTCTCCTGGGTGTCCATTGGTCATCTAGTCTTTAGACCAGGGGTCAGCAAACTCTTGAGACTGAAGAGTCAATCCTGCCCCTTCCAATAACTTTAAAATCACTCAAGGGTCTTAAATATGTTTTTCCAAACAAATGAAATCACCATGATCTGAAATAGTAACCTTCAAATGTTTTCAATGTTATTTCAGAACCACATGTTCACACTGAAAGAGCCGCATGTGACTTGAAAGCCACAGTTTGCTGACCACTGCTTTAGACCATGGGCATTGTCACGAATTCTCAATCCTAGTCCCCATTGGGCTAGGTCATGAACTTCAGGTCAGTCAATTTGGTCTCCTTTTTTTTCTCCCATTGTTCCTGTAAACCAAGTCCATGGGTATCAGTGGTCAGGCACAACCCACCTTTTTATTACTCAATTTCTCCCTTTTTCACACAACAAGTAGATCCAAGTGGTCACCTAGCAAGCTTTCCAGGCTACCACAGGCTACCTTTAATGTTCAGTTATAGAGAGGAGTTCTCTTCATGGTTCCAGATTTTTTTCCAACTTTTGACAAAAACCACTAGTTCAAAATTCAAATATTCAAAGAGTCATTTTCTTTAGTCTGTCAACAATCCCTTAGGCATACCTCTTGGAATGAAAATATCCTGAGTATTTCAAAGCACTGGGAGGGGCTTATGTTTTCAGAGCCTTCTTTGCAGGCATATCCTAAACCCATGTAAAGATCAAATTTGAATGGCTCAAAGCAAGTAGGCTTACAAGCTCTCTATTTTCATACTTCATGATAATCATTTCTGTATATCTTTATATCAACAATAATAAACAGACAAAATAAGTATAAACAATGTAGAATCAGATATTGAATTCCATTTTTAAAATAGTCAAATTCAATCCTTATTTAACCTATTATAATCCTTATATAAATTATTCTATTGATACAAAATATGAGATTCAGCCATTTTCTCTAAGCAATTCTGAGAAATTCAAGGGGAAAAGTCCACTCCTGAGTACAAAACATTCATTTATAAACTTCATTTTCATCATCTCAAACAGGATTAAAGACACAAACAAACAAAGTAATCAAAATTTAATTTCCCATATTCTTTCTAGAAAACAACCCAATAAACCACAAGCTCTAGCTAGTTGAAGAAGAAAGTCTTTCATGAGGTGGAGGTTGAACAAACATCCACTCTCCGTCTTTATGATTTGCTTCTCTAGTACGACATGCCCAAGACACCATAATGTGCTAGTCTGGGTAGATAAGAGAAACAAATTCAGGGACGTTCATATGTTTATAGAAGAGAGCTTTATATACAACAGCAACTGAATATTGAGAAAACAACCCAGCCCAGTCCAGATCAAGCCCATAAGTCTGACATTAACCCATATGTTTGATATCAATCTATAAAGTCCTCTTCAGACTCAAGAAATGCATGTAGGAAGATCATAGGTCAGTGGTGCAAAGTCTTGTGGATCCAGTGGCAGTAGAAGCATACCAGTGCTCCCAGGGATCTCAATGTGGCTCCTCCAGCTCTGGGGCCATGGGCTCTATCAGCACAGCACCATGTGTCTTGTTAGCAGAGAGCTTCTCAGGGAGTGAGAGTGTGTCCCACCTCCAATGAGCTATTTATTTCCTGAGTGCCTCCAAATGAAGTCATCAAGCTGTGACCCAATTTTCAGGTTAAACTCAACTCCTTCACCCTTTAGCCTCAAATTGACAACAGATTATGTAATTACCCCTCTCCATATGTGTTTAAAACATACATATAGTTTCTAAATTCATTTTAGAGTAAGTAACTTGGTGGCAGCAGCAGCAGCATCCTTTACCCCTAAGGGTTTTAGGAGATGTGTGCTACAAACCAGGCCATTGTTTTGCACAACCACAATAGCATGATTTTGTTTACTATCAGACAGAAAGATTATCTAACCTATACTCCTTATTCAGATGTGGTCCCAATAATGCTCTTGGAGCGCCTCACCTAAGCTCTATGCAATGAAGTATCATGGATTGCATCTAACTGTCACTGATTTTTTGACTTCAATCTGAGACCGGTCCACAGCCTGCTCCAGTCTCATGACATTGCTTTTTGTTTTTGGAATAAACCGGTTGCTTTGCAGAAGTGATCTCAATATGAGAATCCGAGATATACGACTCCAGTTAGATCCATTCTGGGTGATGGGAAATTTGGTCCCTTGGCTCATGGGTTCCACCAGACTTTTTAAATGTAAAGATATAGTCTACCTTTTGAATGAGTCAGTAGTCTGTGAGATGCTGTTCGAGACTACATATAGGCTCTTCCTACATGGTTTTCAATGAAATGCCCTAAGCAGCCATTCACAATACTCAACTAAATTTATTCTCATCTAAATCAGGGTTAAAAAAATTTAGAAGTCCTGGCATGGCAACAGTTCAAATGTTCAGTTGTCAAACGAAAGGTTGGCAGTTCAAGCCTAGCATCCACTCCACATAATGATGTGGTAGCCTACCTCTGTAAGAACTGTAGCCTTGGAAATGCAACAGTGGGGAAATTCTGTTCCATAGAATGACCATGAGTCAACATCAACTTTATAGCAATGAGATGGGTACCCAAGAGTAGCTTTCTAATTCTATCCTTTTTCAGGCATCTACTAGTTCTTCTTTCAAAAGGGCTTTTCAATTCATACTATCATTCCACATTCATGAATAAATTTATCCATGGATGTATGAATTTGACCTGTGCCATTTTTGTGAAGGGAGCTAGGTCATAAAAGAAGCAAAAATGAAATAACTAGATAATAAAAGTATGGTGAGTAGCATAGAAAGTTAAGAAGGTGAGTGGCCAACTCCAAGACAAACCTTTATATATGCATGTCTTTTGGAGAGGAAAATAATTGGGCTGAATCTGGATGAAGAGAAGAAGCTAGATGTGGGAGGGGGAAGTGCATTCTAGTCAGAAGAAAGAGTAAGAGGAGAGCTCCAAGGAAGGAAAGAGACTCAAAAAGGGGAGGACCCAAAGTTAATATGCCTAAGGATAAACTATGATGCTGACCAGGTTACACAAGAATTTCCAGGCTAAGGTGGACAGGAATAAAGTCCTGATTATCTCCTCCAAACATTGGCCACTGAGACCTATCTAGATCACAATGATCAGAGTTTCAGCTGGTCACGGAGATGCCACAAGACAATATTTCCTTCCATTTTCCATGGGCTTGCCAACTCCACAGCAGCTGACAACCACAGCTGAAGGATAATGAATGGTGGGAAAGGGGATTGAAGTGGAGATGAGAGACAGAGTTCAGAGTTAGATAATGTGCATGTTCACCAGAGTGAAGTGTGAGAATTTCATTATATGCAAAAATGGGTAACTACTGGAGAATCCCAAGTAGGATTTGATTTATGTCTATAAAGGATCACAGTGACTGCTCTGTAAGGACAGGCTGGCAATAATAGGTAATGATCATTGCTAACACTTATTGATCATGCTTATCATGTGTCATGCATTGCTCTGAGTATCACATGTGTTCATTCAACCTGTACTCCTGCTATCCATATGAAATAGGTAATACTTATTATCTCCTTTTTCTCGATGAGGTCGTGGAGAAACCTCAAAAAACATACCCAGTCATTCAAGTGGAGCTACTCTATGTCGGACTAAGATCTGAATTCACAAAAACCCTTGACAAAATGGATCGACACGATGGATGTGACAATGAGCCCCAACACCAGAACACGTATGAGGATGGTGCAGGACTGAGCAGTGCTTCCTTCTGCGGTTTCTGTCAGTTAGAACGGATGCAGCAGCACCTCACAACGACAGTGGAAAGTGCGGCTCCAGTGTGTGCACTCAGCCACCAGCAGTGCAAGGATGGAAGGTGTGGCCCTTACTGGGAGGGAAGTGCAATAGTTACAGCTCACGGCCACCAAGTAGATGCTGACTCACGGTGACGCCATGGGAGAGTGGAATTGCTCTTTTGTGTCTCCGAGCTTGGAAATCTTGATGGGATCAGAGAACCTCATCCTTCTTCTGTGGAGCAGCTGGTGGGTTTGTAGGTAGCAGCCCAACATGCAACCGACTATGGCGGCGGGTTCCATAGACGAGGGGGATGGATGACTGGAACCAGCGTTGCACCCACACAGATAGAATGAGACTAACAGGCTTGAAAAATGTTTGAGTGTTGTACATAGGAATGGGGATAAGGAGGCATCCATGATAGCATCTAGATATTAGACATTGAGAACATGGCTGTTGTTCACATATGCTGAGAGGGGGGAAATAAGAGAGAAACAAGCTTGGTGGGACATCAAAAACTAAGGTTTAAAATGTGGATTTTGAGATGTCTACTGCATATAAAAGTGCCCACATCAACTATCTGTAAGATGAGTTCAGGGAATAGATCAAGGCCACAGGCTGAAATTTGTTAAGTCACTAACACAGTGATTGCCAGGCTTTCTAATGCCACGGCTCTTGAATACAATTCCTCATGTTGTGGTGACCCCCAGCCATGAAATTATTTTCAAAGCTACTTCAAAACTGTAATTTTGCTACGGTTATGAATCGTGCAACCCCTGTGAAAGAGTCCTTTGACCCCTAAAGGTGCCACCCCCGACAGGTTGAGAACTGCTGAGACATGTGTGGTATAGTTGGAGTGTTTGCAGTTGGAAAAGAGAGAATGTCAAGTATAAAAACTGAGGCTCACTAAGTAATCAAGATTGTTAGGAGGAGGGGAAGGCAATAAAAGGTATTGTTAGACAGGATGCAGAGTCAGAAGCGGGTGATATCCAAGAGGCCATGAAAGACCAGTTAATAAATAAACAGGAGTGGGATGAACGATCAAGTAAGAAGAAGGCACCCAGGACTACATTAGACTCACTCATAGGGTTGTCCTTGAATCTGCAGTATTCTCTTCCTTAATAGCAATGTCTCAATGTGGATCCCCTTACTGTCTAGAATAAATCTCTTTATTTCCTAGTCTCTTGAAACTAAATCTGTCTGTGCAACTAGACTTTGTCAGCAGAGATGTTTTGAGACTCTCTGGAAAGAAGTCCTTAGAGAAGCTGACTCAACAAGTAGAAGCATCTTCCACCCTACTTAATGCCTATAATGTGCTTTGGGTGGTTGAAGTCCCAGTGGCCAGTCCAATAATCACAAGTATTCATATGTGTTTTGAAAATGTCGGTGTTCAGAACAACCCCTATGAGATAAAAATCATTATCCTCTTTTGCATGAGACAAACAAGTCAGAGAGGTTAAAGCCTTTGCCCATGGTCCCACAGCTAGAGCATGACAGAACCAGTACACAAACCAAGCTCCTGATGACTCTGTTCTAAGGTAGTAGTTTGTGGTGGTGAAGTAAAATCAGGCTGTCCAGACAGGTGCTTTCTTTCAGCACCTTGGGAAGTGGAACAGGCAGCTCACTCTGCAGAACTGTGGTTTGGACCACCCACCCTATAAGATGAAAGGAAAGGGGGAATGGGACTGAAGTCTGTTACTAGAGATCCATGATGTTGACCGATCATGAAAGCTAAATGAAGACAGAGAAGAAGGGATGGGGGAGGAGGATAGGTCTTAAGATTCCAGGTTCTTCCTTTTTGAATTGAGAGCCCTGAATATGATGACAGTGCACCAAGTCCCTTCCAGCTCTAAAGTTCTGTGGTTCTCTTGGGTTCAGTAAATATTTGTTGAATGAATAAATGAATAGATGTGTATGCACATATATAATACACATTTTCTTAGCAAACATACATATAAAATAAGTATATGATATACACATCTATATTTGCTAAGCAAATGGATGTTGCAGTTACCTAGTATGTACCCAGATCTTTGGGCAACGAAAGGTAAATACACACAGATACACACCCACTACTAGCATTATGCTAATATCACACGCAAATAAAGCAAAAGCACAATTGGTCCATATTCTTGGGAATCTAGTTTCCAGAATATTGAGGCTTTGCTGTATTTTGTGGAAAGTTTTATCCATTCATAAGCATGTCCCTCGGTCCTCTCAGCACTACCACCCCAAGTTAGACTGATTGTTACTGGGTTGTCTCCTACACAACATAATAGAATTATAGCATAGGGTTTCAAAGACTGTAAATCTTAACAGTCGCAGACTGCTACATCTTTCTCCCGTGGACTGGATGGTAACTTTGAACCATGGATCTTTTGGCTAGCAGCTGCACTTCAACCACTGCACCACCAGGGCTCCTTCAGGATTGGTATCTCCTTCACTACCATCAAATGCATGGCAACTCATAGCAACTCTGACAGCATGGTGTAGAGCCCTGGTGTTGTAGGCTCCTGTGTTGGCTGCAATCTGCAATACCTGCAGTTAGTTCAAAGCTACTGAGGGGGAAAGATGGCTTTCTACACCTGTTCACAGGTATAGTCTTGAACAAGCACAAGGGCAGTTTCACCTTGCCCCATAGGGTCACTGTGAGTCAAAGTTGCTTTAATGAACACTAGTGCGTGGAGCCCATGTGAACGGGATGCTCATAACATGGACAGCTGGGATCAGCATTCATCCAGGCCCAAATGGCAAATGAAGCCTAGTGAAGAGAGAATTTACTACTTGTATCCAAAAACTAGTAGGTGCCAGGGCAGTGGTTCTCAACCGTCCTAATGCTGCGAACCTTGAGTCAGTTCCTCATGTTGTAGTGACCCCCAACCATAAAATTAATTAATTTTGTTTTTATTTCATAACTGTGATTTTGCCACTGTTAGGCATGGGGCAACCCCTGTGAATGGTTTGTTGGATCCCCAAAAGGGTCATGCCCCACAGGTGGAGAACCTCTGCACTAGAGACTCTGTGTGAAATTTACTAGCATTTCTGCGCTTGTGTGCCAGATGTGTGACACATTTCAGTCTGATTCATACTCCACTCATTTCCACTGAGCTGGATTGACTCCCCGCGTCCCTCTGGGAGAGAGTGGGACTGCCCCTGTGTGTTTCTGAGGCGGTTCATCTTTATGGGAGCAGAAAGCCTCATCTTTCTCCTCAAGAGAGGGTGGGGGATTTGAACCACTACACCTGTGGTGAGCAGTCCACATGCAACCCACTATTCCTTCCCCCAGGGCTCCTCAGATTCAGAGTGTTTGATAATTTTAATAACTTATTTCACAGTATGTGACCGCACTGGCTTGCATGTTGCTGCAATGCTGGAAACTACATCACTGGTATTTAAAATACCAGCAGGATCACTCAGGATGGACAGGTAATAGTGTGGTTGCAGACCAGGAAGAAAAGTCAAACCACCTAGTTCTGGAAAACCTTATGGACTCCAACAGAACATTATCTGACAGAGTAATGGAAGATTGAAATGTTGGAAATCACCCAAAAGACACCGTGGCTACAGGGAAGTCAAGAATCCCCACTACTGTGAAGCTGGGGCAGAGTCCAGCAACACTGTGTTCTGTTCCACAAGATTGCTCTAAGGTGGAAGCCAACTTTGTGACAACTGACCATAGCATGTGACTACATTCATAGACAGTGGGTTTATGTGTGCTACCACCGTTACATTTAGGGACCCTAAAAGACAGGTGCACATTCTACCTGATGGTGCTGTTGAGAAAGCTAATACTTAGAGTCAACCCTTGCTCCAGGTGCTAGCTATGAGTGACAATGCCAGTAGTACGTCCCTACGCTGTCCCCAGTGCCACGGAGTCAATGATATCACTCACAGAAGCTCTACAGCACACAGTTGAATGCCCGTTGGCTTCCCAAGACTAAATATTTAAGAAGACAGACAGCCATGTATTTCTCTTGTAGGATGGCTGGCGAGTTCAAACTGCCAAGCTGGTGGGTATGTTCTTAGTGGAAATCCAGTCTGGGTGAAATCCAAGCCCTTTCTTCCTATCACTCTCTGTGTGCATGCAGCTCACACATTTAAGACTGGGCTGCCTTTGAATTTCTAGAAACTTCTCTCCTGGAACACCAGGGCCCGAGCCTCTAGACTCTGGTCATTGAGACCCTTGTTCTGAGGACTTGCTCTCCAAGGTCTCTGTACCCTTACTTCCGGCTATGATGTCCGAACAGGTGACTCATCCTTATGCCCATACATTAGCTAAACCCATTAACCTGACATGACTCCACTGATGTCCTTTGCAATGAGCAGCCCAACAGCCGAGTTAACCAGTATAGATTTATTGCTTAACGCTAGCTAGGAGGCAGGTAGTGAGACAGGGGAAGCACCAGCACCCCCTCCTCCTATCTCTTGATGGGCAGCCAGCTATCCTCTTCTCCAGCAATCACTGACACTAATTAGCAGCTTACTGCAGATCTGAACGCAGAGACTGACACTGGCACCATCCCGGCCTCCGATAGTCGAAGCGCAGTCAGTCCTTGGGAAAGGCCCTTGTCAAGGGCCTGTCTGGGGAGAACTTGGCAGCTCAGAAACCCGGCAGATTGGAAGAGGTGGAGGGAGGATCTATAAAGTGACTTCATAACTGGGGTCCATTTTCTTTCCCACACTCATTTCTGGTCTGGCTGCTGCTTCCCTCAACTGAGCACAGGGTTTATGGCAAACAGCTCTCAGCTCGGACTCTCAGCTGGCTGGAAATCATGGAGGCATATGGCTCCAATTCAGGAAGCCAAGTCATTAGCCCCGTGACCCAATTATATGGATTATCACAAAGAAGAAAGCAATTGGAGCCATGTTTGGGGAACATGAACTCTTTTTGATTCCTATTTATTTCAAACTTGCCTCATTTCCAAGAGATGGAGAAGAATCTTTTCTGATTTAGAAGATGCAGCTGATGGGGGAGAAAGAGGTTTGTTGAGGGTAGTGGCAGATGTCTTATAAAGGGAAGCAGTGGAGAAAACTAGGTAAGAAAAAACTAGTAAACATAGCAGAAAACTAGATAGACTATGAGTTAAGGGTCATGTGTTCCAGTCTCGGTTCTGGCTTTAATGTCCTAACATACTGTATGACTGAATAAGTCCATGCCACTCTGAGTCTCAGTGATCAGTCTTATTAAATGTGGAGTTGTGCTAATCATCTGTAAGGTCTCTTCCTGTACACTATTCTCAGCTGATCATGCCCCAGGGTTACATCATGATGAAAAACAGGGAAATATGCTGATCGAGTAATTGTCATTTTTAAATGAAGGCATATTTATGTGCAAAATTTGCATGCAGAGGAATCATGAACATGCTTTTTCTGTAATATGAAATTGAAGTAAATGTAAGCTGAAAAATAAATTAAAGGATACCCTGGAATCTGAAAAGTGAGTAAAACCAACCATATGACTTCCTATCCTGTGGTTGGAGAGATGATTTAAAAGAGAAGATATAATGAAATCATGATTGCCCACCGCAGCTATCTACTGGGTAATAAATGTTGCTGAATATATGTCATTTAGAGGAAAAAAAACTGCAGAGGGGGAAAAATATTGCAGGTTTAGTATCTTAATTATGTAGATTTTACATTCAATGAACTCTTGCCAAAATAAATTGCGTATATTATCTAAAAAGCAAATGTTAATTAAAACTGTATCTTGATAGCGTGCTTAGTTCACAAGACATTCTGAGCATATGAGATTACATGGCACACATTAGCTACAATCAACTCAGACGGGAGGTTCAGGTCATTGCAGTGATTCACGGGAAACCAGACAGCAGTGGCTGGTACAGGCGTCTGACAGCAGTGCCCCACAAATTTCTATAGAAGATGTAGCTTAATCCTAAGTTATTTTGCCTCATGGGCGAAGTGGCTCTGTCTGCTCTGGAGTCTTATAAATAGGACAGCTGACTTGAGTTCCCATTAATTAGCTGTTTAACAGGAAGCTACCCAGTGATCACTGTCTCCAGAGGGACAACAATAAAATCTCCAGTAAGAAAATGACACTGGGGTACACACACGGAGAACAGGAGGGCGCCATATTCATCGCTTGTCCCTTTTCGTCTGCTACACTGAGCTTGGATGTCCCCAACATTAGTCCATCATCCATTCCTCCTGATAGGTTCGTAATTGCCTTCTTGAGCTCAGCAGCTGGTCGCTTTTGAACATCTTCACTGCCGAGCACTGCATACAAAGAGCAAGATCCAAATGCTGCGGAATTGATTCTTCCAGCCTCTCCAAGAGGCACTGCTCCAAAACGAGTTTAATTATAGGTGTTTAGACGTACCGAGATGAATACCTTGGGAACACCCGTTCCACAGCATCGCTCTGGCAAGCATGCACTTTCTTTTCTATTTTTTTTCCACTTTCCATTTTAACAGTCAACTGTGTGCTGCATGTAAGTGATCTGTAATCAACAGAAGACTAAAATGCCAAATGTTAGGAAAAGGTCAGGGAAGGGTTTCAGACAGAAGCCTGGAGTCACATCATAGTTTCGAATGGCAAGGCTGCCATTTCTACTGGACTTTCAGGGTCAGACAGCTCCTGGGATACTACCAACATACTCTAAATAAAAGCTCAGGCATGTTCACCAAGCCATTTCCCTGCTGCCTGCAAGCAACTTCAAAGAATGGCTGTTAAAGTTGTCCTCCTTTATTGCTCCAAATCCATTGCTGTCAAATTGCCCTTGTGAAATATTGTAGAACTGAACCCCAACCAGTTTTTTTTTTTTGGCTTCAATTTTAATGGAATCAATCACTTGTCTCCCATTGCCCTACTGGGTGGATTTGAAACATCAACCTTTCAGTTAATCATCAAGCATCTACCATTTGAACCACTCTGGGACCTGCGATGCCATAGACATTTTGAAAGAAGTAGAGGTTACAACAGCCAGCAGGCCTGCTTTCAGAATTCATCCATGTGACTTAGAACTGGGCAATAGTGAGTCACCTTTCACTTTGAACTCTACTCTCACGCACAAGTAGGAGATCATGTTAACTTACAGAGACCAAAGTAAGACTTAACGCAGTCCTAGTTTTGTAGCAGTATGTGTGAACAACTACCGTTCCTTCATCATCCGTTCATCCATCCAACCATATAATCAGCATTTGCTGTGGGGAGTTTGACAGTTCAGAATCAGATCACACACACACACACACACACACAAGACACTTCTAAAAGAATTTAATGAAGGCAGACAAACATGAGTTTCATCCAAGAGTTATTCCCCTGGTGCAATACACTGAGTCTGGGGAGAGGGGCAGGTTTTCTTTTTTTGTATGCTGGCTCCTTTCTACCTCTTCCTGCCTGGGACTCTAAAACTTCCATGTGTATGTTCTTTTACCTGATGGTTTTTGCTTAGGTTTGTCAATAGGGAAATACATGGGTTCTTATCATGCAAAATTAGTCATAGTGACCCACTGCTTACCTGTTGAGCTGCTACATGAAAGGTCAGCAGTTTTGGACACCAGTTCCAAAGCATCAGCAGCTCCGTGGGTGAAAAGCAAAGCTTTCTACTCCAGTAAAGTGTTTGAGTATCAGAAATCCATAGGGGACAGTTCTACCCTGGCCTATGCTGTGAGTTGTAATAAACTTGAGGGCAGTCAGTTTGAGTTCTGTTATAATGTAGAAAGAAAAGAGAAGGAACCAGCTTCTTGCTTCCAGTTTGCCAGCCCCCTTGAAGTAACTGTGGACATCTAGGATCCCTGGCATCTTGAATCCCCTTTCTGTTCCCTCTTGGATCCCACCAGGGTTGATCATTGTATTCAGTCTAGCCCCTAACTGACTTCCTGACAAAAGCAAGAGAAACTCCATATCAAAAGTAATATCTTGAAGCTACATATGGAAAGAGTAAATGCTCAGTCATGTTGTTTGTACCAGTAAACAAGTCTTAAATGCTTAGTTATATTATGTATACACATAGTCAAGTTCCAGATGCCCACTGGTAGAGTTTATCAAAAATACCAGAAGAGACTATTGACATAATCATGATGCAAGCAATGTTGTTTACCATAGCATATAAAACCCCCTACCAGAGACAGATGAGCTTTAGAGCTTCTTGACACAGAGAGGAGTCCACGCCACACTGAGCTGTCCACTTGTAAGGTAAGTCACCTATGACGTATGTATTGCCTAACGCATGACTGCATGTGTTTATACGTATGTTAAGATGATTGGCCATGGAGTGTGCTATCCCTTTGATGAATCTACATATGAACCCTGCATCATGCAATATCTCAGGACTTGGTCCTTTATGGGTGCTCAAAACACTTCCTCTTTTCCCTTGGTTCTTCTTGTCCTTCAAAGTACTTTGCAATCAAGGCCCGCCATTAAACTTCCTCAGTGTGAAATGCCTAAAGTGTCTTCCCCTTTCCAGAAGATATCATCATCCGCCTATTTGCACATGGACATTCAACCTAGAGGGCAGAAGGGGATTAAGGAGGTTGTTCTAAAAGTTAATATCCCATAATCCAATCGTTTGACTTCTGCAAGTCTAGTCTAAAGAGATAACCTAAAATATTACAATTGATGTGGACTAGATTCTATTCCTCTCGTAAGCTCCGCTTGAATGCTGCCTCTTCACAGGTCCTTCTTGGGATTCCAAATATAAATAATTTGCTCCTGCTCTCCTCCCAAATGAGGCATTGGTAATTCAGTGGTGAAATTCTCACCCTTCCTGGGGGACCTGGGCTCCGTTCCCAGACAATGAACTCCATGTTCAGCCATCTGTCTGTGGAGGCTTGCCTGTTTCTGTGATGCTTCAAAGGTTTCAGCAGAAATTTTAGCCTATGAAAAACTAGGAAGAAAGGCTTGGCAATCGGCGACTGAAAACCTGTCCCTGCAGCCCTGTGGCATACAATGATTCTACCTGCAACGGAGCCTGCGACAGTGCAGGCCAGAGCCGTGTTTTCTGTTGTACTGGAGTCCAGTCGGCTTTACAGCAAGCAGCCAAGAACGGCACATCTCCAAATCACTCTGAACCTGTCTTTGAAAAAACTTACCATGATTGGCAAGCATCTCATCTGGTGATTCTCTGTGTGTCTCTGCATCAGATAAAACCTCAATAAGTTCAAGAGCTGGGCCTGTAATGCCATTAGACTTTTGAACAGATTTGTCTTATGCTGGTGTTCAAAATACAACTGTCGAGCAAATGCAATGAATAATCGAAGACACTCATCGAGGCATGATTTGTACTAATGTGAAACTATAAACCACCTCCATATACAATGTGATAGAAACAGGTAAGTTAATGAAAAGAACACTGCATGGAACAACACGGTCTTTAGCCGTACGTAGAGTTCCTCAGATAGGGAGCTCTGGTGATGTACCGGTTATGCATAGGTTGGCAGTTCAAAACCACCAGCCACTGCAAGCAGCAAAGACTGGACTTTCTACTGTCAATGGTTGTGAGTCAACATTGACTTGATGGCAGTGAGCGAGAGCATCTTTCAACATGTGGCCTAAACACCGACTGCCTCAAACTTGTGTGGGATGCTTGCTACACTGCAGATTCCTGGGCACTGCCAAACGATTTTCCTAAGGTCTTTAGGTGACTTTGATGCACATGAGTGTTTGAGAACCCCTGGGCCTCAAGAAATTTAAAGAGGTTTTTCATTACAATGAACAAAGACCATGTTGGTTGGTCAAAAAAAAAAAAAAAAAAGGACAAAGCTAACCAAGCAATAAGCAAATGACCAAGGAATTAAATGCCACAAAGAGACAAGTAACTCGACAGACTTTCACAGGGAGGGAGATAGAGAAAGAGCGAATATAATGACATTTTTAATTAGGGAGGAATATACACCAATTCATTTATCTTGGACCAATGGGAATGTTATCATTTTGCCTTCCTCTTTCTGGCTTTCCATATACTCTAAATATCTGATAGTATGTGGGTATTTTGTAATGAAAAATAAATTTGAAGATAGCAAAATTAAGAGGGGGGAAAAAGGCATGAGATCGCAGTTAGCAGAACTCCCAAGGCAGCTGAGACTGGTGTCTGGTTCCCCAGTCCTTCCCTGTCACCTTCAGGCAGATGATGTGATCATTTTCTTAAATCTTACCCCAGCTGTACTAAGACCCGAGCTCGGCGGCTGGTAAGCCATTGAAATTTCATACTAAAGACATCAAAGCTGGCAGCCTTGCTTTCAATTGCCCCCAGCTCATCTTCTTTAGGAGGAAAATTTCTCGAAAGCACTTGATCCCTTGAAGTTATTGGGCCACCACATTCTGCTCGGGAGAGAGAGGCAAAGTGGGAGAGCGCCTGCGCATGGCATCATCCGACAGGCTTCTTGCGTATGTGCATGAAAGGGAGGAGAGAAAGGAACCCAGCAGCTGCTGAGTCCAGAGCTCCCCTCTTTTCCTTAGGATGAGTCCCAATTCCTGAGACTGTACAATTATTGTCATGAGAAGAGGGAAGATGGAAAATGTGGCAGCAGCTAATCTTGGGAGGGCCTCTCCTGGCAGCCAAGCCTGGAGCCTAGCATTACCCAGAAAGAGCATAATGGCACACTGCGAGGCTGTCTCTGGGGAAAATTCTAGGTGAGCCCTTTGACATGCTTAAAATAGAGCCCAGCTTGTCGAGGACAAAGCTCCCAGCCAGCTGCCAGTTCCAGGGTTGGCAGTCTATGCACAGACCCCAGGCCTTCTTCTTTGGGGTTCCATAAAGACAGTCACTCTCCCAGGCAGGGGAGAGGAAATGACCCCCATTTCCTATGAAGCCAAAGGCAATAGGACTCCCAGTCAGTAGAGTCTTGGCTCTCCCCGCCAAACCACCACTAAGAGCAGGCAGGCTGACAGGCACTGACAAAGCGAGATTGCAGGCAGCAACCGCCAGGCCCTCCTCTCACCCAGACAATGGAATTACCATAAAGAACTTGGCAGAGACCCCTTCAGCGCTCTCTGACTCCAGTTTGCCTGCTACTTGAATCCATTCTCACAGAGGTAAACTCTCCCCAAGCGCCGATTCCCGCAGGCTCAGGAACCAAGAGCTACAGTGTCAGGCCACACTTTTGCAGGTTGGCCATCCAGCGCTTCTCATTCTAGTGCTAACAAATAGCCATGTCTACAGATGGGAGGCAATGTATGTGTGTGTGTGTGTGTGTGTGTGTGTGTGAACTGTTTCCTTGGAAAGAGGCCATATTGTGAATCAATTTCATTCTCAAAATAACCTTACAAGAAAACAATGATAAGTGCCCAATTACAGATGAAGAAGCTGAGGCACCAGCACACTACTTAACCTTAACTTACTGAGGTTACACACACACACACACACACACACACACACACAAACACGATGTTCATTTGTTTTTTGCTGTGGGGGGATTATGAGTTGGAGCTCATCCATACTCAGGGTCTCGTTTTCACCATGAGGCACCTTGGAGACAGTCATTACCCTTACTCTTAGCCTGTAAGAATAGGATGTCAGCGTCTAAAAGATGGGAGTCAGGACTTCTTGTTCATCACCCTGGAGAGAGTGTAGTGTTTGTGCAGGAGGCCAGACTTTAGAGCAAGGTGGACCCCAGTTTGAATGCTGAGTCTGCCCCCTTAGTGTGTGAATCCTGACTCCTCCCTAGACTCCCTGGATTTTCAAGAGCCTCTGCTAGGAAGTGACACTGAGCTCCTTTCTGCTATAGGAAAAACTACAAGAGAAGGCACACATACCATGAAGCACACAGCTTCTTTTCCTTGTGATGCAATCTTAACAGAGAAACTTTACTTAGTGGTCCCAGTCTGATGGAAAGAGAGGAAAATGGTGCTTAGGTAGTAGGATCGTGGAGAAATTTGCAGAATGGCATGAGTGAAATTGTTGGGATGACTACACTTAGGCTAGGGTTAGGAACTATGCTAGATATAAGGGTAACACAGGTTGATGTGTTTGCTACATGTGGGCTTTGTTGCTTCCCTGCTAGATGGTCGCTTGTTTATCATCAAGCTTTTAAGACCCCAGATGCCATGTCTTTTAATAGTCGGGTACCTTCAGCTTTCTTCACCACAAGAAGTTCAAAAGCAAACAATCAGACAGACGTGAAGGAACATGGGCAAAGTGAAGACCCAAGCCCACCTGTAAGATCATTGGACAGTCCTTTCACAGAAGGGAAGGGGTGATATATCCGGAGTGTGGTAGAGCACTGGTGAAACACATAATTATCTTCCAGTTCTTTAAAATTGCTTCTCCCACTTTTATGACTTTAGTTTTTCTGATCTTGCCAGAGCTGCATATGCACATCGGTACAATCAAAATCTTTCATGTATGAAATTCAAGATATATAAACCCCTCATAAACAGTAAGGGGAGTGATGACTCCCTGAATATAAGGGAAAAGGGGAGGAGGAGGAGGAAACTGATGGCCATGATGACTGCATAACCCCACTCGAGGGGAATGAGCATCAGAATTTTAGGTGAATGGATACATAGAATGGTATAAACTTTGGTTAAAAAAAAAACAATCCAACCTCCCCAACAATAGTATATAATATATGAAGAGTTTGGGGGGGGTGGTAAGGTAGGGGAGGGAGGGCATAAAGGGAAACTGATATCAAGGTGTTCAAGAAGAAAGAAAATGTGTTGAAAGTGATGATGCCAGTGATTGTACAAGTATACTTGATCTCATGGAACTTTGGATTGAAATAATATATGTAAGAACTCCAACTAAAATGTTAAAAAAAGACAAGAGTAAGCTTTATTGTCAACACAAAGTAATCCATGAATCTCTACATGGTACATAAGTGACTAGAAAACACTGAGGGTATATAAAAAGTCATGTGTGAATACTGGGGTTTTTACTTAAACTCATTCAAGGAACTCATTCTTCCTGAATTCCTTCAAGGAGGTCAGGTGGACTGCACTCTTCTGCATCAGTGTAGCTGTCCTTTGCCTCAGCCTCACTCAGATTTTATAGAGTCTATTTCTCATATATTGCAAGTGCTTTAGGTATGTCAGCCAATTCATCTTTATGGCATTCCGATGTAAGAGTCAGGCAGCATGACTTTCATTTAAAAAATATATCATGTCCTAAGGTGAAGATTTACACAATAAATTAGTTTCTCATTCAACAACTGCACACTTCATTTTCTGTGACACTAGTTACTATCCTCACAATGTGTCAGTACTCTCCCCATTTCCACCAGCTTTCCCAATTCCATCCCTCTAGTTTTGCTTTCTTGCTTTCTCATCTTTGATTTTGAACAAATGGTGCCTGCTTTGTCTTCTATAATTGATTGTTCTAGGGAGAACATTCATCATATGTGTTATTGTTTATTTTATATGCAAACCTAGTAATCAACTGAAATGCAACCAATGGCAATAGCTTTGGTCCCAAATAAAAAGAGGATCTTAGGACAATATGCTTGCTGGTTCTTCTCATCTTTATCAGCCTATTAAGCTTGGTATTTTTCATTATTTTTTCTACATTTCTCTCCCATTCTAGCCAGGAGCTTCTAATGTATCCTTGGTCAGAGTGGTTGGGCACCATCTAGCTCTTCTGGTTTCAGGCCACAAAAGACTGTATTTCGGAAGCCACTAGTTGCTTCCTTGAGTGCTTGGTTTACTTCATTCTGTTGCTCCAGAGGAGCAAAGACCAGTAGTTGTGTTATGTCTTAGATGGCTGCTCACAAGCTTTTAAGAGCCCAGACACTACGAACCAAACTAGAATGTACTCAGAACTATGTTATATCAATTGACCTGGATATCCCTTGAGAACACAGTCATTGGCCTTCAAAGTCAATAATTTAACCCTATGAAGTGTATAGATATGTCTAAGATGTTTCTGTAACTTTGAGTCCATAGGAGTATTGATTCAATATGAATAGTCTTTATGTAAACATAGATAGCACATATAATTAATTATGTACAAATGCTCACAATTATACCTGTATAGGGATGTGTATATGTTCCCACATGTCCTCTCACATCTGTTAAAGCATATCTACCTGCCTGTGTAACCATTCTCAAAATTCCAGTTACAAGTATGATGGCAGAGCCATAGACATTATATCCTTCATTCTAGTTGTCCTTCAATCTTGCACACTTCCCATTGTCCTGGGGAATCATGGTCACATTGAACTGACTCCCCTCCTATTGTGTATTAACTTTCCTTTCACGACAATAACTCATGTCTACTAGTCACTAGTAAGTGGTTCCCGACAGTTCCCCTCCCATATTGATAACCATCAAAGAATGTTGCTTTCTTTGTGCAAACCCAGGCCAGAGTAGCCACTTTTCTATGCTATGATTCTATTTGTTTCATTTTTAAAAAGCTAGCCAGGAGAAAATATGTGTAGGAAATCTGTGTATACAATGCCCATGATATACTATCTTACTGAAATATATATGCATCATAAAATATATGAGAATTTTCATAGCTTGGGACATAGTTCAGTTATGCTTCCCCAGCCCTATTTTTCTATAGCCAATTTCTCTCAATTTCTTTACCTGGTTGGAGATACATCATATGGTGTGTGTGTGTATAAATTTCTTTGCAAGAAATAACTGACCTGATTGGAAATGGTGAAGACAATTTAGAAAACAGGACCAAAGACTAGACAAGAAGCTGAACTGCAGACTAAAACTCTGGAGTTATCCTGTGTCCAAGGGCCTTTAGGCCTCTGCCAGTTTTGTAGACCAGAACTAAAGTATGTACATCCTACTGAGAGTTAGGAAATTACTTCTGCTGGAATGAGAGTGGAGAAGGGAAGGTCTCCCAGTGATGATTGTGACCAGCATATTTCCAACAAGGAGAGATCCTATGTCCAAGCAGTCACTCTTAGAGAGTGACCAAATTGACTTCATCAGGCTGGCAAATGCATAGTGCCCATGCTGTAGCGGAGACCAGACTATAGTCAGGGTGGCAAGTCTTCATCTAGAATCGAAAGGTAGCAATTTTCTAGGCACGTTAACTACTGCTCCTTCACTGAACTGTAAGCTGACCTCCACAAAATTCCTGTAGCCAAGAACCCATGCCAAACGTGACTGCATATGCCAGAGTACAAAACCTGAGGTCTGTTGAATGAAGAAATGGACAATATCAGTGAATGAATGAGTTTGCATCTTGGTGTGAATGAGAAGATTTCAAAGGGGTCATGGGATTCCTCCATTGTCTCTTCATTCTGTTTTTTCAGGAACTTTTTGAAGCTCCACCTATGTATCAGAGTAGAACTGTGCTCCATAAGGAGCTGACGAGTCATCAGAAGATCACTAGGGCTTCATTTTAGGGCCCACTGGGTGGACTCAAACCAGCAACCTTTCAGGAAATCTTTCATATTAATGATTTTCACTACCCAGAGGTTTCTGTCATGTGTATAGAGGGCTAAAAACATATACTTCACAAGATTAGTATGAAAATTGTATAGGTTAGGCTTTTGGTTAGCTTTATACCACATAGCATTGGTAATACCTTGTGAACATAATTTTAGTGGGAATAAAGTGGAAATGCAGACCACAGTATTTGTTTCCCAAGTTCATGCAACAACTTGGGAACAACTAACCGAACAACTTCAATGAGGTGAGAAGAATTAGGAAAACACACTTATCACAGAAGACACGTGGGCACGTCATCACTGGACAAGCAAGCAATGGTCTTTCTATGTTTCTCTTGCAAGTGCAAGATGTGTCAACCAAGGCTAAGTAAAGATTAAAAATTCCAAGAACAGTCTTAACTAACTGCTGTACCTTGACTCTACACAAAGCAGTTTCTTACTATTCTCTATTAATTTGTGCATCTCTTTCACAAACAATTAAGAGTGTGCCATGACTCATTCCCTCGGAAGCATACCCAGGTACACCACACACATCAAAATTTAACTGTTTCTAAAGAGAAAAACAACAACTTGAAACTTATTTCATTTCATAACTGCCGCGTAAGATGATCAAAATTAACATAACAAGTTTATAATCCTGTAAAATTAGTCTGATCAAGAATGCTGTTCATTCAATCTGGTGCCAGACAGATGGGTAATTTTGCTAGATCCATCACCTCTTCCCTGGAGAACCTGAGGTTTGTGTGTATTCTCCATACCTCAGTTTCATCTAACTGGTATTCATCCTTGTCCCTCCTTCAAATGGTTAAATTAGCTAATATATGGTAAACAGAATGAAACAAAAACAAAATATTTTAAGATACATAGTCCTTCAATAAATTGCAGCTTGTATCATCTTATAACTTATAATAAAATAAATATTAGTAGTATGATGTATTTATCTAAAGTCATGCAATTAGTAAATCTCAATGATCATCTGCTTCAGTGTTATTTTCTATCCTCTTCCTTCCAGTGACCAGTGGTTAGCCTATGTGTCATCCAGGTTTTCATTCCATATTTTAAAATAAATACTCAAATACTCAAATATCTGTTATGATTGGAAAATGCAGTCTAAGACCCTCATAGTGACTCTAACTGCCCATTGGTCCCTCAGCAGACCTCTGGGGAAACAGAGAGAAAGTCTTGGTTGCATGTCATGAGAACCTTCTGAAGCCAGTGATCATAACATGACAGGTCTCTAGTATGATTAACAACAAAATTATCCAGCATGAAATGGGTCACACTTGAGATACATGCAAGCTATGTACAGAATTGATGGTAACATCACTCATCCTAAGCAATGGGGCTGTGCCACTTTTTATTTGCTCACTCAACATTTATCAAGTCACATTCATGTTTCAAAAAGTGAGCTAGGCACTTGGCCTACTGAAGGGAGAGTGCTCACCTTGCCCCATAGGACCAGGAAAAAAAATTACTGCCAATTCCCTGAGTAGAGATTTCCTTTCTTCATGGTTCTCGAGAATATATCCATTACCCATCTGCTAGTTTGTCTTTGTGTGGTGACTTGAATGTTGCTATGATGCTGGAAGTTATGCCACTAAAATGTCAGATACCAGCAGGACAATCCATGCTGGACAGTTTTCAGCAGAGGTTGCAGACTATGAGAGACTAGTAAGAACATTCTTAATAATCCTCTTCTGAAAAGTAGCCAAAGATAATATCATGGATCTCAAGAAAGCATGGCTGAACTCACCAGTTTTGATGATGCCAACAGCACTGAGTAGTTGCAAAAGCAGCAGAACATCCTGTTTGGTGACGCAGAGGGCCAAGCCTGGCAAAGTGGCCATGAGGAGGTGGATAGGGGCAGTGAGTGCACCCTGCTGGCGATTGTAAGGATGACACAGAACTAGTCAAAGTTCCAATCTGTTGTTCATAAAGTTGTCCTGCGTCTCAATTGACACAAGAGCTAACCACACCAGCAAATGACTCAATGTCTTCTGATCTGACTTTGGTCATTTTCAAGAGAAAAATGACTCACCCAAGGTCACAACTCATGCTAAAGGAAGGTTTGATTGGATGTCAAGACTGACTGCCTAACAGCTGATATTGTTCCTCACTCTCCCAAGTTATCTTTCTATTCTTAAGCAAAGGTATGATCCTGAGATGAAGGCAACAATGATTCCATGAGAGATTTTGGTACATAGTCAAACTGCAAATGCCTATTGCTTGATGAGCACAGATTTGATATAAAGAGGACTGGGGTTTCTCTTGGGCCTATCCTAATTTGTTTCTGACCTTGGACATGGGGTTTGCTGAAGAGTCTCAAGTGTGTGCTAGGTATTCATTTCTGCTCCTTGACTAGTGCTCTTTGGGGTATTTAAAGATACATTACATGGTGCGATAGCTGGAGCATATTCTCATGGATAGTTACATAGGAGTCACTGTTCCATTCCTTGCTCTGTCACTGAGACTGTGTGATTGACGGCCTGGGTGCCAGTGACCCTGGGCCATATCTCTTAATGTTCTTTCCTCCACCACTGAATGGTGAGGACAATGGGAGTTCCCAGGCACACTGGGCCATTGTGAGGATGGATTGTTTCCTGAAAACCCATAAAACTCTCTGAGTTCCGCTGAGAAAGGCCCGATTATTATGGTCCCCTTGAGATTTCCCCTTCCTTTGTCACAAAAGTGAAATTGTACTTTATCTCATTAGCTACACATTATATATTGGTCACCTACCAAGAACTTGTAGGGTTTCACATGTAAATGAGCTGGGGCCTAGAGGCTTGGTGCCAAAATGGGATAAAAAGCAGGTGAGGTGTAAGTCACACTGAACAAGGCATCAGGGGGCTTAAAATTGCAACTTGGCCCCCTTCCTTGCCTGGCTGAGTGACCTTGGGCAAACTTGTAAACCTTTCTCTTTCTCCCAGGAACTCATCAGAAGGAGATAACAGCCCTGGTTTTCCTGTCCTTGTGGGCTGACTGTGAGGCTGAAATGGGAACACAGAAATAAAAGCACAGATAATGAAGCCTTGTATACATGTTGGAGATGAACAGTATCCATAGCCGCTAGCTGATGGACAACTTGCCTCAAAATTTTCAAGAATGTTTTGTAACTGATTGAGGTAGCAATTGTACAATACTGCTTGATGTGATTGAATGATGGAATGATATAATAGCTGTATTAATTCCCAATAAAATGGCTTCAAACAAGTTTGTATATTGAGATTTTAAAAAACCTGACATACTAAATCTCCTCAAAATAATGTCACTTAATGTCATTAGGTTTACAGGCAAGTCTCATGTTAGAACAAAATAATTAGTAACAATATCATTTCTAATATATCCAACAAACTTTTATAACACAGTTTCTCAGAGAGGAGGTATTCTGGATTCTAAGTGTCCCAAAAGGCTTCTCTCCCTCCTGCCAACTTAAGTAGATGAGGGTCACAAACTTGAAAAACAAGCAGTCTCATTTCAAGTTCCACCTGTAACACTCCCTGGTTATGTAATTACTGGCAAAAAAAATAAAGATGAGCAAATCAGTCTAATCTTTAAGGTCCTCATCTATTAGATAAGGGTCAGGATGGCTACCTTGTGACTACTACGTGAAATACCCACCGGTGACATAATCTTTCTTGTAGCTAAGGGATATGCTAACTCCCCTAATTTGCATCAATAAGGCACCTTTCCCCAGATCAACAGTAATTTCTCCTGGAGAGGTGGAGATTCAGGAGTAGAGGTCCTGCCCTGTGGAGCAGGAGTGCCAGCCTGTCTCCATTGATGATACTAAACCAACCAGCCCTCCAACTGCCATGGAATAAATTCTGGCTCCAAAAGGCTCTGGAATTGCTCCCTAATATTTCTGAAGCTACAAATCTTTATGGGAAAAAAGAGACTGATGTTCATTCTTCAGCTCATGGGGATGGGTTTGAACTGCTGAACCTGAGGTTAGCAGCCCAATGCATTTCGTAACTCATGATACCACTAGGGCTCCTTTGGTTCTACAGAAGGCTAAAGGAGGCCTGCATTAACCATCAGGCTTAAAAAGACCATTCATATCTACCAACAGGATTGTCCAGTAGGAGCAAATCAGTCACAAAAACCTAACAGGTGTCAAGAGAGTACAAATCTCAATTCTTGGTTCAATAATTTCATTATATCATTGCATCCCAATCCTATGGAGGTTGTAATTCAGGGTTTACAAACTTAAAAAATTTAATAACATACCTAAAGGTACACTTCTTAATATAAGTGTATGTGTTTTAGGCTTCCAATATAACCATTAGAATAATTTCTTTACTAAGAAGGCTAAGGGTTGTTGGAGAAACTTTGTTTTGTTGTTGAATTTTCAAAATTATGAAAACTTCCAAGCATACGAAAGATTTTAAAAGCATTTAGTCTATGCAGATTCGTCACATTGTAACTTAACACTGCACTATACTTATTTAATCACAGGTCTATTTTGCCCAATCCCTCTTGCCATCCATCCATCAATTTACTTTTAATGCATTTTAAAGTACACTGTAGACACTTGTACATTTTCCCTGAAATATATAAGCATGAGTGACATTAAATAGAATGCAGTATTTGCTTTCAGTTTATTTACTTGTTTTCTACTGAATTAAAGTTATGTGTAACAACGCAGATTAAGTTACAATAAGATGATGGGGTAAACAAATCTTACATCAATATTCTAACAAGATTCTCATGAATGCATATACCTGTTTAATTAAAGCTTTCATCGAGTTATAAAATATTGTTATTACCCTTATAAGTTCTCTCAAGCAGGATATCAATCAGAAGCCACTCTCGTCCTTTCAGAGGCAACCCTCCCCCTTTTTTTTCATTAACCACAAGCTTGTTCTCTCTAGAACTCCCTATAATTGGCATCATGTGCTAAGTATTCTTGTTCTGCAAGACATCATCCACTCACCACCACATGTTTGAGAGTAATCTATGATGGTACGTGTAGCATTTGTTCCTTTTTATTACCGAGCAGCTTTCATTTGTTCAAATGTAATATTGTCAGCTAACCCACTTGCTTAGTGATGGACACCTGGACCATTTCTAGTGTGGGACTAGTATGAATAAATATCTATGACTACTCTTGTCAAAGTCTTTTTAAAGATATGTGTTTTATTTCTCTTTGGTAAATGCCAAGTGGTGGACCTGCTGCATCACAGGTTGGGTTGATAAGCTTCATGACAAATGTCCACTTCCTTTTTTCACAGTGGTTTTACAGTAGTGGTACACATTACACTACCACAACCAATGTGTGAGAGTTGTAGTTGCGCTACATGCTACCCAACATTTGGTAGGCATGTTGAAGTCAGATGTCATTGAGTTGGCTGTGTTTCATGATGACAAAAGAAAGAAACTCTGCCTGGTTAACCTCACACCTGTTTTTATGTGTGAGTCTGTTGCTGCATCCCTAGTTTCAAACTTGTTGGTCAGTGCTTAGAATCCATGAGCTGGTCCATGGAAGAAAGATGGGACATCCTGCTTCCACAAAGAACACAAGTCTGGAAACTTTACGGGACAGTTTTACTCTGTCTAATAAGGTCATCTGGAGTTAGAATTCACTCCAGGGTACTGGGTTATATTTCTAGTTGGATTGTATTTTGATATATAATGAACCAGTACATTAGGAGAAAGTACAGTGGTGTACTGTGAATGTCAGTAATACTGAGGTAATAATGACTATGCTATTTTGGTTAGGTGCCATCAAGTCAGTTCCAACCCATGGGGCCCTATCTACAGTAAAATGCAACACTGCCTGGTCTAGCACCATTCTCACAACTGTTCTTATGTTTGAGCCCATTGTTGCAGTCACTGTGTCAGTCCGTCTTGTCAAAGGCCTCTTCTGTTTCAATGCTCCTCTATTTCACCAAGCACCATGTCCATCTGCAGGGACTGCTCTCTCCTGATAATAGGTCCAAAATGCATAAGACAAAGTCTTGTCATCCAGGCTTGGAAAGAACTTTCTGACTCTACTTTTTATAGGACAGATTTGTTTGCTCTTGCAGTTCGAGGTGCATTCAATATTCTTTTTCAGCACCATAATTCAAAAACTTTAAGCCTTCTTACTTCTTACTTCTAACTTCTTACTTCAATGCTTACTTCAATGCCCAACTTTCACCTCCATATGACATCACGGAAAATACCATGGCTTGGGTCAAGTGCACATGAGTCCTCAAAGTAAAGCCTTGCTTCTGAAAACTTTAAAGAAGTCTTGCACAGAATATTTACTCACTGCAATGCATCATCTGATCTCTTGACTGCTGATCCATAAGCATTGATTGCGAACCCAAACAACATGAAGTCTTTGACAAGTTCAAACTTTCCTCCATTTATCATGATCTTACCTCTTGGTTCAGTTGTGAGGCATTTGGTCTTCTATACATTGAGTTGTAATCCATACAGAAGGCTGTAATCTTTGATCTTCATCAGCAAGTACTTCAAGTTCACCCCACCTTCAGCAAGAACTTTTTTTCTACCGTATATTGACATAAGCCTTCATACAAACTTGAAGTCACATTTTTATTCATGTAAGCCAGCTTCTCTGATAATCTGCCTACCATACATATTGAAGCAGTATGCCCTTATCCCAGTTCACACATCTGTCTCCTGATCCATATACAAGTTTAGCATGGACACAATGAAAGTATTCTGGAATTCCTGTTCTTCTCAAGCCTATCCTAGTGCAATATGATCCACATAGTCAAATGTCTTTGCATAGTCAATAAAATACCAGTAAACATCTTCCTGGTATTCTCTGCTTTGATCCAAGATCCATCTGACATCAACCGTGATATCCCTTGTTCCAAGTTCTTTTCTAAATCGGTCCTGAACCTCTGGCAGCTCCCTGTCAGTATACTAGTGCAACTATTTTTGGATACACTTCTGTACAATTTTACTTCCAGGTGGATATTAATGCATTATTCTATAAACTCGGCTGGGTCACTTTTCTTTGGAATGGGTACATATGTGGATCTCTGGATTTCAGTTGGTTTAGGTAGCTACCCTCCAAATCTTCTATGAGAGACCAGTGAGTGCTCCCAGTGCTTTGTCAGCTTATTTTAATAATTCCCGGAATCTTGTCCTTGACTAATGATTTCAGAGCAACTTGAACTTTTTTCTTCAGTACCATTGGTTGTTACTCATATGTCACTTCTTAACGTGGTGGTCCATAAACTAGTTCTTGGTACAGCAACAATGCAGGCTTGTGCTCCAGGGACTCTTCTAAGCTCTTTACAAATATTAACCCCCCACAACTGGTATGTATTGAGCAATACCACGTGGCAAGAACCTAGTACTTTATTAGATCTAATCTACTCTTTCTTACCACATTCCTGAGCTATTATTGGTTGCCAGTTTTCACACTGAAGATGCTGACATACCTAGAGACAGGGAATGGTGGAGTCAAGACCCCTATCCACATCAATCTACTTCTAAGCCCACACTCACTCCATATCACTGCAGTGTCACAGAGTCCGCTCCACAACCGGAGGCTTCCTGCTTGGCTTCTTCCTCTAAACAGTTGGCTCAAACATACAAATCTCTTTAAAGTTTCCATTTGAGAAAAAAAAAAAAAAACGGTACTGCAGGGGTCTGACTTTTGCTGGCTCAGCACTCTGCCATGGAAAGGAAACAAAATTTTTGTGACCTGAGTAGCAATGAGTCTGCCTCTGCCTAAGGCAACCCATTTCTGGCTGTTTCGATTTTATTCACTTAGCAACTTCTGAGACTCAATCTCCTGTTCCTTCTCTGCAAGTTAAACTCAAAGCCTAATTGAGATATACATCTCCTGCCACCAACTGAAGGCCTGATGCTGACCAATGTGTGCTGCAGAGGAGAGTTAGTAAGGCAACCTGGCATGGGTAACAATGCAAGTAATCTTGCCATGAGAGGCAGGATGGCTTAGTATTTAGGAGCACACGTTCAGGAATAGTTCAGAGGATCTGGATTCCCCTACTGACTCAGTGACATCCCAGTTGTGTGGCTTCTGGCAAATTGTGCAAGTTTGCTGATTATCGCCTTATGCTTCTGTAAATGAGGGTGTTAATCCTTATACATGAGGACGCATCAAAAAATTCATAGAAAGCTGGAATGCAAAGATGATATAATGTTTTCCATGAACTTTTGAAGCCCTGTCATATGTCTTGTAACCCCTGTGAGGGTGAATTAGCGATATTGCTAGCTGGCATCCAGTTGTTTTTGTTCTTTTCTGGCTCACAGAGACTCTATAACAACAATAGGAGGAGACACTGCCCAGTCCTAAACCACATTCATATTTGAGCTCATGGTCTCGTTGCTGTATCAATTCTTCTCATGGAGGGTCTTCCTCTTTTTTACTAAGCCTCTGCTTTTTTTTTGGTGGGGAGGGGTAGGGGTGGGCATCACTGCACCTGGTGGGAGAGGGAGATTAAGCCTCTGCTTTACCAAATATGATGTCCCTGTTCATTCCTCTTGGTAACATGTTCAAAGCACATGAGATACTGGTCATTCTTGCTTCTAAGGAACACTCTGAGTGTACTTCTTCCAAGACACATTTGATTGTTCTTCTGGAAATCTATGGTTAGTTGATCTTCTTTTACAACACCATAATGCAAATGCATCATCAATTTTTCTCTGGTCTTGCTTATTCAGGGTCCAGTTTTCACATCATATGAGTGGCTAAGGCACCCTGACTTGGAGCAGGACTGTCTTAGCTTTCCTCTTTGTTTGTTTTTTTTAATATTTTAGACAGGTATTCTGTAGAAGATTTGTGCAATTCCATAAATTGTGTGATTTCTTTTTTTAAAAAAATTAGTAGTTTTTGAAACACAATCAATGTATCGTACAATTAAATATGTAAGTATATGAAAGAAAGTCATGCCTTCATCACTCCAATCAATTTTAGAATATCTTCTTTATTCTTTTATCCATCATTATTAACTTTGTTTTCTCCTCCAAAAAAACCCACACACCCATCATGTCCCAAAGGAACTAATAATTTAGTTATTGTCACTATAGGTTTACCCATCCTGAGTTTCATATAAAGAAAATCACTCAAGTAAACAAAAAAAGAAAAAAAACAACTAAACCAAAAACTACAGCAGAATAAAACACAGAAGAATCTCAATGCAAAGATAGCAGAATGAGATAAAAATGAGAATAAGTGGGAAATACGTTAAAAGGAAAAACAAATGTTAAGATGTTAATCTTTTCCCTAGATGTATCTGCAGTAATCACATTCTTATGCACATATTTTGGGGGGTAATACTATTCAGATCTTTGTTCAATGGACCACGGGAATTCAATGGAAACCATCTCTGTAGAGGATATGGAGAGAATCAGGGGTTTAGACTGTCATCCATAACCTTCTGGACACTGGTGCTCAAAATGTAAACTCTAGTACAGCTTCTCCCTTTGATCTTGGATTTTCTTGTTAATTATTCTCTCTTTTTATGCTAGTTGGTGGTCTTCTGTGTGAACCTAGCTGATACCTCACTTAGATAATTACATGTTTTTTTTTTTAAAATCATTTTATTGGGGGCTCATATAACTCTTATCACAATTTATATATATATATATATATATATATATATATATATAGTAAGCAAACCACATTTGTACATTTGTTACCATCATCATTCTTGAAACAGCCTCCTTCTACTTAAGCCCTTGGTATCAGCCCCTCATATTTCCCCTCCCTCACAACTCCCTTTCCTTCATGGACCATTGACAATTTACAAATTATCATTATTTAGTCCCTTCACCCACATCCCTGTTGTCTGTACCCCGGGGAGGAGGCTATATGTAGATTCCTGCAATTGGTTCCCCCTTTCTACTCCACCGTCCCTCCACCCTCCTGGTATGACCACTCTCACCACTTGTCTTGAAGGGATCATCTGTCCTGAATTTCCCAAGTTTCCAGCTCCTATTCATACCAGTGGACATCCCCTGGTCTAGGTAGAGTTGTAAGGTAGAATTGGGATCATGATAATGGGAGGGAGGAAGCATTTAAGAAATAGAGGAAAGTTGCATATTTCCCTGCTGTTACCCTATTCCTTGACTGGCTCATCTCCTCCCCACAACCCTGCTGTAAGGGGATGTTGCTTCACACACTGATGGGCTTGGGGTTCCCATTCTGTACTCCCCCTCATTTATAGTGACATATTTTTTTTTTAGTTCTTTGATGTCTGATACCTGATCCCTTTGACACCTCGTGGTCATAGAAACTGATGTGCTTCTTCCATGTGGGCTTTGTTGCTTCTGAGCTAGATGGTCACTTGTTTACTTTCAAGTCTTTAAGATACCAGATGGATATCGACCTGTTTTAAAACAAGGTTTAAGATCCCAGATACTATTTTTCCTGATATTTATGTGCCATCTGATTTTGTCACCATACTTTACAATAGCACTCATATCTTCTGTGATCTCTGCATGAGGGTAAGTATCAAGCAGGGTCACATAATGAGAACTAATTTTTCTTAGATTAGGGCTTTTAATTAAGTGTGATCCCCAAATCCATTCATATGTCTTCAGTTTCTATATGTCCCTGGCCCTTTTTAGAGAGAATATTACCATTTTATTGGAGAATATTATAAAAAATTCCCATGGGACATATGCTAATTCTATTAATAAGCATTTTTAATTTAGAAAATACATAGAAATTAAAATGTCACTGAGAAATGGAAATTATACACCTATAGGGCATGTTTTAGACTAAAGTGCATGGTTTGTGGACTTGTACAGATAAATTATTTAAGTAGATGGGAATGATTATTAAACTTAAAAATGTAATCAATAGCATAAATTTTACATATAGAAACAGTTGAATTGGTACATATATGAACAGTTGCAGTGTGTGTTCTCAACAACAGCACAAGAAATTAAATTTAAATACATAAATAGATAATAGCATTACTGTGGTAGTTAAGTTACATATCAGGTAGGGTGGGCCAGGATTCTCAGTGACTTGGCCTAGTAATTCCTCATAATGTGGCCTAAGCTAATAGAATCAATTCCATGATGAGGTCTGCTGTTAGCTGCCAAGCAGTGTGGGAGGACTGGGAGGGAGTGCAGCCTTTTACTCAGGTGACAATATTTATGCACCTGAAAGTGAGCTTCTTCAAGAGTGTGGACAAAATCATATAAGTGGATGGTGTGGCAAAGCTTGCTTGCTTCTTGCTAAGTCTGGATCCTACATCTGACTTGTCACTTTTGGTTCTTTGGAATGTGTGCCTGCTGACCTCAAGAACCATCTGCAGTCTGCCATCTGACCTGAAAATCTTGGCTTCACTGGGATTTTCAGTCACAAACTTGACCTATTAACCTTGGAAGCACCCACTGCTGCCCATCAGCCTATAATATTCCTGCTCCATCTCCCTTCTTCCTGAGATTCTCGTGCACTCAGGAACTCTTGATATGCCTGTGGGTGTGATGTGGGAACAAGAAACACTGAGGCTGGCCCTGTTGTTCAGGAAGGTTTTCTTCTTCCTTGTAATGCAAAAAACAAAAACAAAAACAAACAACCTTAGCTACCCCAGTCACATGCAAAGGTCAGACAGACAACTATTAGGTATCAGGGTCATGATTAAAGCTTCACCATCAGGGAAAATCTAAATAACAAACTGGATTTAAGGTAAATCAAAACAAAATTTTAAAAGCCTACCCTAGAAAGATGCCTCTTAGAATTTTTGAGCTTGACTGTGCATGACTACTGGACATTTTGGATAACATCTTGGCTTGGTTTAGCGGTAAGGGAGACACTTGAAGCAGATCTCATTCTTTACAATGAATACAGCATACACACACATGCATGCATGTGTGTGTGTGTATATATATATATATGACATACTTTATTATCAGAAGACTTGCTTTTAAATTTCTTTAATTGAAGTAAAAATCATACGCAAGATTAGACATTTCAATTGAACAATTAGGTGACCTTTATTTAATACATTCACAAGCTGTATAACCACAACCACTCTCTAACTCCAAAATATTTTAATCAACCTGAAAAGAACCTTTGTGCTCATTAAAAAATTACTCCCCATGCCTCTCTACTCACTGTGCCCTCAGTCCCTAGCAACTACCAATCTGTCTCTGTGGAATTACTTGTTCTAAATATTTCATATAAATTAAATCACACACCATGTGGGAAGACCTGCTTTTTATCTCAATGTCTGTGGTAGTTGCATAATTTCATATCAACTTAAAGAATTGTAGGGATGGAGCCTAGTCTGCCAATCATGTCACAGCCTGGTAGTGCCTCCTTTGGGGCATGGCCTTTTCATAAGAAGGGTCCTAGGAACTTCTCTTCTCACCCCCTCTCCTGCCACCTTCACTGACCTGTTGATGAGTCATGCTAAGACCCGCACAAGCCCTGTGTGTCGCTACTACCATTGGATCCACTTAATTTTGTAGCCACTGATCTGTGATCTTTCTGCATTCTGCATCATTGCATCTGAAGAGGGATTTATGAACTAGTATCAGATTTATGCAGCTGAGTTGGACTGAGCTGACATGATAGTTACATAATGCCATGTCAACTTGAGGCTATTAGGAGTGAATGAGGTGAGGTCTAACTTGTCAATCATATCACAGCTTGATGGTGCCTCCTTGTGAACATGACCTTCTCATGATGATCCTGAGAACTTCTTTTCCTCCCTGGAGGGCTATACTCTCTCTGTTTCACTATCCTGGTGAGAAAACATACTCAGGAGATGGAGGGGCCTTTTGGACATGCTTCCACTACTACTGGATCCACAAGACTTTCCACCCACCAGCCTGTGATCTTTACACATTCAGTATCATTGCATGTGAGGTGTGAGTCTAAGAGGAATTTATGGACTAATATTGAACAGATAGGATAATATTGGAATTATGTACTTGATCTGACCTGGGCCAGGATGTTTCCTGAAAATGCAATTGCTCTTTGATATAATGCTTTCTCTATTACATGTATGAGTGCCTCAGAGTTTGTTTCTCTAGTCAACCCACCATAACGTAATGATGCCTTTATATTTCCTGAACTGTAAGCATGGACAGTGACTTCATTATTGTGAAACTTGGTCTTCTTATCGAGAGAATATGTACATAATTTGGAGAGTCATAAGAACAACTTATGAAAAATGCTTTGTGAAATATAAAGTGCTAGAGCAGGCAGGTTATAGAAATCTTTAAATAAATAATACTCCTTGAGAATGCAAGACTCACACAACTATAATTCACATGTTTGCTAACTGATTTTCCTTCTGTGATCACAGGTTGGAGCCTAGGCCTCAACCACACATAAACTCAGTGTACATTCTGAAAAAATCTGTCCTTTTGCCCCCAATAATCCAAAGCGCTCACAGTTCTTGCCTAGCCATTGATTCACACCTCTAATTGATCTCCCTGTTTCTTTTTTACCACCTCAACTCACTACGAACACTTTTACTTTTTACATGATAAAGCAGATAGGTGGCCTGCCTGTGCAGAACCCAGTGAACACACAAACACATACAAAACCCGTTGCCACTGAGATCATTCTAACTCATGGCCACCCAGCTGCTGCAGACTAGACCCTTGCTCCAGAGTGTCCGTCAGTCATTTAAGGAGGAGATCTCTAGACCTGTCTCCGGAGACATCGATGAGTTGATGTGAACAGCCAGTCTTTTGATTACTAACTCAACACTGAAGCATCCATATCACACAGGCCTCCTCAAATTCAAACCCTCTGCAGTAGTTCTTTGGACCCCTCCAACCTCCCTGGTACCATTCTCTTGCTGGCTTCCTTTGTCCATCCTGGTCACAACTCAGCTACCTCCCACACTAGGGCCTTGTACTGCCTGTCTATCCCACTGCGCCCCAGAGACCCTGTGAAAAGACACTCCCTTTCAATGGGCACATGATGGCTCATTCTTGTTTTCAGTCATGGCTTAAATAGCTTATTTTTCAGAAAAGCCCTCTTTGGTGAAGGCTAACTAACCTCATAAGTTGCTCCCTGCTCCCTTGCCCTGTTTTGCCCTTTCCTGATCACTATTTTATTTATTTGGACTAAAACACAGGAATCATTGTGAGGGTGATGCCAGGCTGGGCCAGGTGTTTCTTTCTGGTGCACATAGGGTGCTATGTGTTGTAACTAATTCGATGGCACCTACCAACCACAGCATTTTATTTTATTTGACCTCTTGATTGCTGATATGACCTAACTATAACAGAAGCTTCAAGAGTACAATATATACTGTAAGCTCCTTTTCCTTGTATCACTGTGTACTACTGTGATTTAAATTTGGTATAAAACTGGTACTCAATAAATATTTACAGAAATCCCATGAGAATAACACTATTTGATCATGTCGGTGGCATGTGGTCACAGAGGGAGAAAGCCTGTAGATGGTATATTTTAGATACCAACATGGCTAGGTTTTAGTGAACTTGTGTCTCATCCAATGTGAGCCCAGATATTGTCATCAAGGCATTTTATTGATGCGATTAACATTTATAATCAATTAACTGCACTGAGGTAATTACCCTCAATAAGGCGAATGAGCCTCTCTTATGCAGTTGAAGACCTTTAGAACTAGAGGGGAGGCTTCCAAGGGGAAACATTTCAGCTGAAGATTGTAACGTAGACATTCTATCCAAGTTGCCAGCCTGCTTGGCTTTGGCATGTTGGACTGGTTAGTTCCCTGGTGGTATAATGGTTACCTGTTGGGCCATGATCTATAAAATCAGTAGTTTGAAACCATCAGCCCCTTTGAGAAAGAATGATGGGGATTACTACTTCTGGGAAGAGTTATAGCCTTGGAAACCCATAAGGGTCATTCCAGTCTGTCCATTGTCAACTTGATGGCAGTGAGTTTAGTTTTTTTTTTATGGAGTGCCTTACTATTGTGTGAATTAATATATCTTTCTCTATTTTTGCTTGAGGGGAGTTTGAAAAAGTTTCAGGGGAAAATGTCAGTAAAAATGAAGGAATTTTTCCGTGAACTTTTTGAAGTCCCTGGTATATAGATGGACTCTGACTAATAGGCATGTGAAACCCAGCATGATCACAGCTAGAGGATCTCTCTGATTGCCTCTCCCTACCTCTAAGGTTAAAAGCAAGGGCCCATGAAGAAGAGAAGTATTGATTCTCTGCCATGCCCAATTTGAAAAACACTTAGGTGGAGTATGAGACTCCCCCCAATACCATTCCCACAACCTGTCATTTATCGGGGGGAAGTTTGAGGCCCCCAATGTCAATGTGATGGGAGAGAAAACCTTACTGGTGATATCTAATGCTTGTTTATGGTCCAGCTGCTTGGCAACCATAACATTGGAGAGCACTGCAGTGAGAATCTGATTATTCTTGTGAATGGAAGTCAGTGCAGCTCATGATTTAACATAACAATAATTATTCATGAGCCTGGAGCAAACTCCTCCTCCAGGACTCTTAGCCTTGATATAGGAGAGTCCTCCTGGCAGCCCCACCCTGGCCGAAGATTATCAAGGAGCTATAATTAAAATATACTGCAGGGCTCCCATGTTGTGGACTCAAGTGCGGATGTGGGTCTCCCAGCAATAACACATTAATAATAGTGTCTGACACTTGGAGATGCTCTACAGTTTACAGGCGCTTTGGTATTTATCATTTTCTCTGCAGAGAAGCACCAAAGCAGGATGGGAGCTAGAGAATTGAGTCTAGGTTCTGCGGTCTCATTTTCCAGAAGGACATGCTTTATCACCTCTCTGTGCCTCTGTTTCTTCATGTGTTCAAGTGAGATACTCATAACAATACTACCTCCAACAGCTGTTCGCAGGATTAAGTGAAACACATATGTGAAACATGGGGAAAGTATAAAGAGCAAAACAATCACCGGTGTCACAATTATTTTTATCTGGTGGAAGATATAGCCAGTGGGATGCCGACAAGGTGACTGTTGTTTTTGCCAAGCTGAGTGCTGATCTTACAGAGATGATAACTCTTTAAGGCAAACCGCCCAACAGCAGCTTTCAAGCCTCAGTTGTCTCATCTGTAAAGTGGGCTAGATCGAGTATTTTCATTCCTCTTCCTCTCTCTGCTGGGCAGAAGGAACAGTGAAGTGGAGAGATGTGCCCCAGGAGTTCAACATAGTCTTTAGTAGAGGAGCTACATGACTTTCAGGAGTCAAAGAGTGATGTGTAAGTTAACACACTGCTAGCTGAAAGACTGTTGATTCTAAGCCATCCAGAGATGCTTCAAAAAAAAAAACCCTGGAAACCTACTTCCAAAATATTAGCCATAGATAACCCTCTGGGGCACAGTTGTACTCTGACACACATTGAGGTGTCATGTGTTGGAATCAACTCAATGATTTTTTCCTCCTTAGCAATCAGGCTTCACTGATCTACTTTGTTCTTTAAGTACAGGATGGACCCATATTCCCTACAGCACCCATAGTTTCTTGCATAATTCCTCAAGAATCATTATATGGGCTAGTTTAATATCAATCCCAGAATACACTGTGACCACACAATTATCAATGAGCAGCTGCAGTGACTCAAGCCCTCCAAAGAAGAGTAAGTAAGGTCCAGACCCTCCAGCAGCATTTCACTGAGAGGGGTGCAAGGCTGTGCAGTTACGTGACCATTCACCTTACAAAGCAGCAATCTCTCTTCAGAGAAAGGGAAAGCTGACTTCTACACATAAACGTTTGTAGGCATGTATAACAGAGACTTTCAATCATCTCCCAAACCTGACTCACATACTTTTTGTATTATATATATATGTATACACACACACACACACATATATATAATATTTTGTATGTATTATTTCTGAGAAATTTGTTGGAAAGAAAATCCCTATTTACATGTCAAACATGTAAAGATGACCTTTTAAGGACTATTGAAAATACTATGACTTGACCCAGACCAGGGTATTTTCAATCAGCTCACCTCCCTGGGAAAACAGGAAAATGAATAAGGAATACCAAAGATGTGATGCAATTCAATTTTGGTGTTGGTGAAGAATAAAGAATTCCACACAAATCTGTCTCAGAAGGAGTATTGTCAGAATGCCCCTTAGAAGCAAGGAAGGCATGACCTTGTTTCATGGACTTTAGACATGTTGTCAGAAGGAACCAGTCTTTAGAGAAGAACATCAAGCTTAGTAAGGTAGAGGATTAAAAAAAAAAGAAAAAATTCCTCCACATGACGTATTGTCACAGTGACTGAAACACTATTAACTATTATGAGAAATATCCAGAATGGGACATAATTTCCTTCTGTTGTACATGGGGGTCACTTATGAGCCATAACCAAGCAGATGACACCTAACAATAAAAACAACAATATCTCAAATTTTAGTCAGCATAAGACCATCTAAGAAAAGACTATATTGGGCTGAGCCCCGGTGGCATGAGTGGTTGAGTGCAGGACTGCAGCCCGCGGGCTTCGCCATTCAAATCCAGCGGAGGCTCTCAGGAGCAGCACTGGGTAGCTCCCACAACCACCAGAGGCAGTGATACCCCAAAAAACAAACAAACAAAAACAAAAAAAGAAGAAAAGACTATATTCCACCCAATATGATCCATCAAACAATGTAAGCAAGTCAAAATAATGCGTGGGCCATCCAGGTCTCATTCTTTCAAAAGCCAAAACAACAACAAAAGCAGCTACCCATGAACTTGAATGTAGGCCTG
>PVJH01007187.1:0-95019 GCA_004026705.1 Nesogale talazaci | reverse complement strand
GGGGCTGAGCCCCGGTGGCATAGTGGTTGTGCGCGGAACTGTGGCCCACTGGGATGGAGATTCAATTCCAGCTCCACGGAGCAAAGGCTGGGCCTCCTACTCCCACCACCTGAGGGCAGTGATGCCCGCCCCATAAAAAAGTTAATCCATGATGCATATAATAAAGATAAATACCATATTCCTTTCTTAGAAATGGAATACAGACCAAATGTGTGTACTCAAGGAAAGCATTAAAATTAATATTATAATTTGTTTAATCTCTGAGAAAATTTGCATTCAAAGTGAATGAAATATAGAAAGGACAGAACATGGAGATGGAGAAAATAAGCATATCTTTATATTTTTGCTTTCCTCTGTTTAGTTTCTAATTCATTAATGTAGTGTTTCTGAGGTATGATTGGGCTTTGTCTTGTAAACTTTAGATTGTCAAAATTGTAAAATAAATCAACATTGATGTAACAAAACAAGCCAGAAAATGAGAAAAAATGACATCTTTCAGACCAACTGTTCCAGAGTTCACAACAAGCTGGCAGTCTGCACAACATCATACAGTAACGAAAATAACAGAAAAATCCTGACAGTCAATGCAAGACAGACTTAGGAAGTAAAGAAATCAGTCTTCCCTGGTGACTGAAGTGCTGTGATTGTAGGGATATCTTAACTACATCTAAACACATTATTTCATTACATCTAGAATAGTACACATTTTATTTATCTGTCTTGGATACAAATATACAGGTATGACACATGCAAACATATAAAAGCAAATTAAAAGTGATGAATATGAGCTTGAGCCATTCAGGAAACCTACAAATACAACTCATATCTCTCCACTTGAGCACACTGCACAAGATGACTCCAAAGTGAGTGTAATAAACAGAAAGAAGCAGCAACATTTTCAGCTAGCAGATGAACTTGAGGAGACGGATCTTATATGCAAAAATAAAGAAACACTATACCAGAAACAGTTGGCCAACTGTGATCAACCAGTTTAGGAGATAGTTTGTGTCAAGAACTGAAAGTGTGAAGGACAAAGTCCAACCTACACAAAAGACAATATCCAAAAACAAGGATCCAGGAATTGGCAGAATATCAGTTGAGATGTTTCAACAAACAGATGTGATACTAGTACAATCAACCAGTGCAACTGTCATTGAGTCCATTGTAACTCACAGTGGTCTTATATGATCCAGTAGAATGGTCCATTTGGGTTTCTCAGACTTTAAAATCTCCATGGGAATAGACAGTCTTATCTCCATCATACAGAACGGTTGACAAATTCCAACCGCTGACCTTTTAGGTAGGAGCCTAATGTATAGCATATGATGCCACCAGTGATTCTGATATCTATTTCAAATCAATCACTTCAGGCCCTATCTGCATGAGCATTATGAAAATGTGCCATTATTAATGACTTGAATTAATAAATTAAATAATACTATTGGCTATAAGATTACTAGTGAAAGAATAGAAAAATATTCATTATGAAGGTAATTAAAGGGAAATATAAATAATTAATCCCCCAAATTTTATGAAATGAAAAAAAGTACAAATGTGAAATAGGAAATAACAAAATGATAGAATTAAGTCAATTATATCATTTTTATATTGATGTATTCAATATATGTAAATGGACTACTTGTTTAAAAAAAAAAAGGAAAGAAAGGACAGTCTTGTCAATTGGGGTTCCTGACAGTGGGAAAAATGTAATGAATACAGACATTCCATGAGAAAATATACCTAGTATTCCTAATTGGACACTACCAACCTAGTTTCTATTCAGCCTTGATGAACCAGCTTTTAAATTATATACTGAAAAATGCATACTCCATAACAACTGATCATTGTTTTATGGATACAACTATGTGAACTTGGTTAGTAATTTTTAAACTGATATTGCTTTTTCATAGAAATTTTACACTGTAGGTCAGATTCTAATTTGAAAATTTTATACAAATTGTGCATCAATAATTGTAACATTTTCTCAATGTGTCAATGTTCATTTTTGAAGGGTTCTGTTCATTCCATTTTCAGTACACTTGTTTCCCTGTTCCCTGATCTTCTTATCTTTGTTGATCTTTGATTCTCATCTGACATTTGGGTTTACATTGTCATATATAAAAATTAAACAGTTTTTACATATAAAATTTAACAATATTCTTTAAGTTGTACACTTTCCTATCCTTTTCTTACTGTCTTTCTCCCATTAGCTTAAACTCATTACCATGGTAAGTATTCCTCAACGTTTACTGATTTTTTTTCTATTTATTCTTTCAGTTACTTGGCATGTGCCCTTATTCCTCAATTAAACAGCACTTATTTATCTTTTTCAAAATTTATCCATTATCCTAATTTTTTAATATGTATTCTAACAGTGGCTATACATAAAAATCACCCTCCGGGGCTGAGCCTCGATGGTATAAGTGGTTGAGCGCAGTACTGTGGCCCACAGGCTTGGCAGTTCAAATCCAGCGGCGACTCTCAGGAGCAGCACTGGATAGCGCCCACAACCACCAGAGGCAGTAATGCCCCAAAACAACACAACAACAACAACAACAACAACAGAAATCACCCTCCAACTATGATTGTGAATATATGTAGATCTTTCTTTTATAAGTTTTGAGACAGTTACTAGCAGTATACACATTTATGATGTGCTTCATATTTGACAGGCACATATGTCCTTACAATATATCACTCTCTTTAGGTGCATATCCACAGCTTATGATACAAATTTTCTTGTTTTTATTGTTCCTGTGACATGGCTTTATTATATTGACTGATGATTATACTAGACGTGTATCTTTAATAAGCAGCAAACAGTTGCGTTGTTTTAATTTGTGCTTTCTTTTTACATCTAGACTGACAAATATTGGCTTTTAAATATGTCTTTCATTTTTACATTTAATGCTATTAATATAGTGTTGTCTAAATACAAAATTTAATTATTTATTCTTTATTTTTTCCATTTTTTGACAATCTTAAGAATTGATTAAGTATTTTAGAAATTGCATTCTGATCTTCTATTAGTCTAGTATATATACTTATGTGTTTCCAGATATCACAAACTGAAGATCTGATATATTTGTAATTTTTAACTTTACCATTACTCAAAATGTAAAAACTAATACTTTGTTTTTTCTTTGATGGAAATCTTGAATTTGATGTATAAAGATTTGACTTTTTATATTATGACACTTTGTTTTGGTTTGGCTTGTTCTTCTTTTATCTTTCTCACTAAACAATGATCTCAGTTGTCTAAGAGAGCACTTTCATAAAACAACTAATGATCTATTTAGAGGTTTAAGTAGCCAGCTTATAGGATATTGGAGATGTCTGAGATGGCACACATGCTATAGAATATTATTAATATCAGATGATCTAATTCATAGAAGATATTTACAGTCATTATTAGAAATAAAGAATATATATAATTGTTATATTTGAATGTCTCCATGTATATATTTGCATGTATAGGTAATCCATGATGCAAGCGATATAACATGCTGCATTTATGACTGTCTTTGTGGGTTTTGATTGTCCAGTACATTCTCATAGGTGTTCATGTCAAGATGTTTGAGGAAGATTTATAGTACAGCAGACTATAGTCTAACCTACATTGAAGTTATGGTTGACTGTAATGTAGGAACCCATGATAGACAGAAAGTTGGGCAATGTTCAACTCTTAGCCAATTAACTCCAAACTTCTTGTTATCAACTTCAGCTCACAGTGACTCTACAGGACAGAATAGAACTGCCCCAATTGGTTCTGACACTGTAACTCTACATTACAGTAGAAAACTCCATATGTCTCCCAAGAATAAGTTGGTGTTTTTGAACTGTTGATCTTCACAGCCCAATTCAGAATCACTCTGCCACCAGGGCTCCTGTGTTCAATTCTACAGACATACAATGGAACTGCACATGCCTGACAGTTGTGACAACTCCAACTTCATATTTATGACACCACTGCCAACAACAATACACTTATAAAGAAACTTATAATAAAAGGCAATACTAATGAAAACCTTTTTTATTGTATTTGATTTATGTCAGAACCAACTCACATGAGAATCATATGAATATAGCACCATGGTAAGCTGGGGACTACCTAAAAATATGCGAGGTATTTAAAAATTTGTGGGAAAATTCTATTTTATTTTTGTTCCATTTCTCCATGAATTTTTGACAACTACATGTATGATCAAGAACTGAAAAGAAGAACAACAAAATGTTATCAATGAGTATGTTTCAAAGAAACATGTTCTTTAAATTTCTGCATACTGTTCCATCTAAGAACAATATATTACAATGACCTATATCATATAACGTAGATGAATATGTGTACATTTACAGAAGATATAGGCAGTGTCATCCAAAGTTCAAAGAAAATGAAATTTAGAGATAATAGTCTCCCCATTAAGCATGTTCACTCACTGTGTGGGTATCACTTGTTGCCATGGAGCCCATTCTGGCTCAGGATAACCCAAAGCATGTCAGGATAGAGTTGAGTACCTTCAGGTTTCCCTGGCGGGTTGTGCCATTGGAAACAGATCCCCAAGATTCCTTTTAAATACCTTTTGCTTTTCAGCCCATACAAATTTAGAACAGCTTCACCCCTTTCACAAACCACATCATCTTAAATTAGGCAAACAAGAAAGAAATGGAAAATGTAAAATAAAAGAATTATTTAGATTGCCAAGAATCTTAAATCACCTGATAAGAAATATGTTTCTTACCAAAATAGTCACAGATTGCACTAAGAAGCAAAATAATTGGTTAGGGAGGAGGGTGATTAATAGCAAACTTTTATTACATTTTTGTTAGTAATTTTAGCCTTCATCCTATAGACTCATTATGTTCTACAAAGCATGTACTATACACAAATATTAGGCTTTTTACTGTAACACAATAAACTTAATTACATGGAGTTTTCAATTTAGAATTGTTGATCTCTCTGATAGAATCAATGTTAGGTTAGATTTTCTTTCTTTAATAAAGAAAACTGTAAAAAAAAAAGTGCGGAGAGTGGGTAGTTATATCTTCAAGTCCAAGTAAGTACAAAAGAGAGGTCAAGCATCAGAAGGTCAAAGCTTCAAATCCACAGGCTGCTCAGAACAAAGATGTGGCAGTGTGCTGGTGGAAAGATGTGAAGTCATGGGAAACCTGTAGGTACAGTATGAGTCAAACTCCACCTCAGTGGATTTGGTTTTTGGCTATCTGCAACGCTTCTGAAACTTTTAGGTGCTTAAGCAGCATTCAGTCATCTGTGTGGGAGGCCTGCACAAAACTAGTAGTGACATTTTACAAATGCAATATGGTCCAAATGTTATAAAAACTGATTGTAAGACTCTGTTAGTAAAATATTCAACTTGGTTTGAGAGAAATAACATGTTTTTTCCCACATATAAAGATAGTTATACTTCTTCCAATGCATGTAAAACTATATGAAACTTGTAACTTTAAATTGGGAAATGCATATTTCCTCAAAAATTACTAACCCATTACCATCTAGTAGTACTCATAGCAGTCCTATAAGACACAGAACTTGTTTCTACGGTTTCTGAGACTGTAAATCTTTATGAGCACAAATAGTTCAGTTTCATCTTTCTCCCATAAAACAGCTGATGGGCATGAACTTTGAACTTTGTGGTTAGTCTTCCCAATGATTCACCCAAAGAACCACCAGCGTTCCTTTTAAAATTACTACTGTTTTTAAATTTTTATTTTCCATTATGATCTAATATTTACAGTGATTGCTTAAATGGAATAGTTTATCACTACATTTTCTACTTGTTTGACGTCTCCCAGGTTTTATGTTACTAATTCCAAGTGTAATCAACCAATATAAACAACAATGACTAAAGCACTGACATAAGCCATGATCATTTTGGTCACCTTAATAAAGGTGAAGGCTGGATAATAAAAGAGGAAAACAAAAGAAAACTTGATACACTCAAATTCTGGTATTAGTGAAAAAACTGAATAAACCTTGAACAGTCAGAAGAATGAGCAAATTGGTCATAGAAGAAATACAGCCCAGAATGTTCCTTAGCACCCAGAGCAGTGAGACCCACTTGTTTGCTTGGGCCACCTCCTTCAGAAAGAGCAATTACTAGAAAAGGGGAATGTGTTTGATAAAGAGTCAGTACAAACAAGAACAATCTTCAATGAGACGAATTTACACAGTGGCTGCAACAATGGACTCACAAACACAAATGTATCCTACGTGATGCAGATGGAATTGTATCAGGCAACATTTCATCCCATTATGCATGAAGTCATCATGCATTAGACCTGACTCATCGGCAATGGAAAACAAGTCAACAAATTTACTGAGAGGTTGTTTTCTACTAAAAATAAAGCAACTCGTTCCAAAAATATTTGTGATATCTTAAAACCATCCACTCTCCTTGATTCTAAACCTCAATCGACCAAAAGCTCCAAAAATTCAATTAGAGTGCCAATTCATATATATGTATGCAAATGAGAAGATGTTCTCATTGACATTTCCTCCTCAATCTTGCTTTCAAATCATTGGGATCAAAGTCTACCAAAAAGCCTTGCTAGACACTGTAACAACACTTTAAAGAGAGGTGATAGGAAAAAATATGTGTTACAGTGTGAATATAGCTTCACAGGAGCTAAAATACCTGTGGCTCCATCACTCCATGCATATGAACTTGGGCTAGTCACTTCACACTCTCAGCTGTGATTCTATGAAAAGTATGAATGTGACACAAATTGAGACATTATCCAAGCAAAAGAAAAAATTGAGGAGTATCAAGTATATTAAAACTTCTGAAAAATGAAGCTTGTGTCTTCAAGTGTTTTCTGAGCTAGCTCATTCTCAAGAAATAATCCCCCTCCAAATCTGCTGCAGCTGTCATTATTCCCAGAGATGCCTTCCAGTGGGTTTGGAACCATACCTACCTGATGTATCGCAGAACAAAATACTGCTCAGTCCTGGGCCATCCTTACTATGATTATGTTTGAGTCAATTGTCGCAGTCACTGTGTCAGTTGATCTCATAGAGGGACCCCCTTTTTTCCGATTAACCTTCTACTTTATCAAGCATGACATCTTATTACAGGGCTTGTTATCTCCTGTTAGTGTGTCCAAGGTAGGTGAGACAAAGCTTCACCATTTTTACTCCTCAAAAGGTTTCTGGTTGCACTTTTTCCCAAACAGATCTGTTTTTCTTTCTGGCAATCAATGGTTCTGTTCACATTTTTCACCAACACCATAATTCAGAAGCATTAATTCTATGGTCTTTCTTAATCATTGGGCAATTTAGCATGTATATAAAATAATTGAAATTACCATGGCTTGAATCAGGTGCGCTTAAACTACAAAATGATATCCTTGTTTTCCAGTGCTTTAAAGGGATGTTTATTGGGGAGGAGGTGACATCACTGCCCTCTAGTGATCGTGGGAGCTACCCAGCCTTGCTCCTGGGGAGCCACTGCTGAATTTAAACCACCAAGCCCGTGGGCTGCAGTCCCACACTCAACTACTATGCCACCGAGGCTCAGCCCAATTTAAAGAGATCTTGAAGAGAAGACTTGGCCATTTCTGTTTCCATTAGCATAGATTGTGGATCCAAGCAAGTGAAGTCCTTGACAACTTTAATATTTTCTGTTTACTATAAAGCAAATGTGACAAAGGATGAAGTTGAAAATCTGAACAGAAAATTTCAAAAGACAGCTCAAGAACACAAAATAAAGTACTATAATGAAATCCATAAGACTATGGGTTAAAATGCAAGAGAGGAAGAACAAACTCAATATATCTCAAGCTGAAAGAATTGAAGTACAAACCCAAGCCTGGAGTTACAATATTGAGAGATTCCATGGGTAAATCCATTAAACGGTGCAGGAAGAATCAAATGAAGATGGGTAAAATATACAGTCACTCCACCAAAAAGAAATATTCACCATTTCAACAGATAGCATGGGATTAACAACCAATGGCACTAGAAGATAGCAAAGCTGCACTGAGTGCATTAGCAAAAAACAAGGCCCCAGGAATTGACAGATTAATGACAGGCATGTTTCCATAAACTGATGAAAACACTGAAAGCACTCATTCTTGTGTGCCAAGAATTTTGGAAGATAGTTAGCTGGCCAATTGATTAGAAAAGACCCATATATATGCCTATTCCCCAAAAAGTTACCCAGCAGAGTTTATTATGGAACACTTCACTTCAGCATGCCCCTACAGGACAGAGTAGAATTGCCACCGAAGACTTTCAAGGCATCTTTGCATCAGCAGACGATTATCTTTCTCCCACAGAGGGGCTGGTAAGTTCAAACTCCTGACCGGGCTGCAGTGGAACATTGACCATTTGCACAAAGAGGACTCCTTCAAGTAGTGGCAGAGGTGACAGTTTTCTGACTTATGAGCAGAGCTTGAACTGAAATAACATTCCAATATTTGTAGAGAAGGAAGGTAAGGATGTAGGTAAGTTTCTGCTACTTCCAGCAGGTGACAATATTTCCAGAAATTGGTTCTGCAAACTCTTCCTGTCTTGATCCAGGCTATTCATCCTTTCTTTCTCTTGCTGTGCTTTCTTTTTCTCATTTTATTCAAATCTCTTTTACAGACTTTTGTTCTTTTTGCAAGAAAGAAAAATAGGATCTACGTAATCTCTCGTCTCAAGTCTGATTTTGCCCTCCACCCCTTTACCAGGTGAGGCGGCACTGGAGTTCCACTTCCAAGACACCCAAGAGCAGTAGAAGGTGTGAGCAAGAGCACAGGGGGAAAGTGAGACCTTCTATAATAACCACACCCCAAAGACTTCCTGGATATTTTCTTGATATTTCAGAGAATTATTCTTCTTGACAACCCAAACCACTTCCAACAAAAAAAAAAAATGCATGCAATAGATAGGTTTCAGAATGATTAATGACAAAGGTGGAGAAGCCAATAATGACTTTCTGATCTTTATTTACTGACTTTCTATGGGCAGTAATGTTTTTAAGACTATACTGGAGAAAATATATAGGTAATTTCCTCAGATAAGATACTACCAATTAGCTCCTATTTCAGGATAGATTTTCTGCTTTCCAAAAATATCAATGTTTATATCCTTTCTTCTCTCTCTTTTTTTTTTTTTTTTTGGCATCACTGCTCTCCGGTGGTGGGAGTAGGAAGCCCAGCCCCACTGCTGGAACTGAACCTCCGTCCCAGTGGGCCGCAGTCCCGCGCACAACCACTACGCCACCGGGGCTCAGCCCCCTTTCCTCTCTTTATTGTTGTCCTTCCTCAATAAGTTTTTTCCCTTGATGTTAAGTATTTGCTAACTTGGAATTCTAAAAATTCCAAGTTGGAATTCTAATTCTCGGAATTCTACAGCTGGAAGGTATACTATATTGTCATGTTTATGTCTCGTCCCAGAGCCCCGCATGGTGGGGGCAGGGAGGGGAATAAAAACTAAGTCTTTTTTCACATGTAACTGACACTCGCTCAGTTCTGAGATTAGCTCATGGGGGTGGGAGAAATTGTACCCGTTCCCTTTCATATGTGTATCCTTTTTATCCTTTTCCATCTGCAACTCAATGGATTGAAATGTGATGGGTTGGAGAAATCTGTTCATTCTGGTAAAACTGTTTGGAGGTGTCAAGGCTAAGAATAGTCCTGGGATGACATTAAATAGTAGGGACACATGCTGAGCTGGCTCACCCAAAGCTAGTGTCTACAGCAGCACACTAAATTAGAATTTAAATGGGAGACCTTTTTTAGAAAATTCTTAGGTCTGATCACTCAAGGACATTTCACTTCAGAGACACAATCTGGCCATTGGGGTCATGAGTTTTTATCGACTGAGTTGATTCATTCCTCAGGCATATCTAAAGGCATGTTGATCTGGTATTCTTAAACACAGTCTTCAAGACAGACCATAAAGAAGAGACTGATTCAGTGACCTTCCTTGTATCATTCAGGTGAGGAAATAGAAACAGACCACATAGAGCAAGGAAGTTAAGCAGTCAAGTCAACTTAGAAGAAATTATAATGTTTTCTGAAGCTGGAGAAATTGTAGCCTCTGAAGGTTTCCTTTCTGAAAGCACCATTGAGTCACACCTGAACACATCTGCCTTCAGCCTAGGTGGCATATGTCTAAATCTATGTCACCAGAAATGCCGCTTTGATAGCAAAAATATCTGTTTCCTTGAGAAGTCACGTTTTACTTCCAACTACCGCTCCTTTAAATCAATAACACTTATTAAGGCACAGATGTCTGAGTGGTTACACTGGTGGGTTTAGGAAAGCAGATGCCATTATATCAGATTGTGAAAATAATTTTCCAGTGAGTATAGCTGTCCTTTACTCTGATGATTTTCCTCAGTTTGCTATGAAAATCTGATCTTTCACAGGCCTTCAGATTTTACCAAACTACTTTCTAAGTCTATTTTCTTTCTTCAATTATCAAACATGCTTATTCAAAGAGATGTGCTAATTCATAAAGGTAAGGGCAAGGAGTCTTAGGCTTGTGAGCTCACACAGCATGCTAGGATATAATCCTGCCTCCAGGCACAACCCTGCCAAACACCTCTCAAGATAACTCAAAGAATAACCTATCTTCTAGGGTTATACGGAAGAAATACTATACTGAGTCCACGTGTCCACACCTATGTCGTCTTTCTATATACTGAAAAGGAATTACCACCATCTTGCTATTTAAAACTCTCCATCTTTTTTAACCACAGAATTGGAGTACATTGCTTATAAATCTCTTGAACACAATATTAAGTCAAAGAACTCATTCTTTCTCCCTTTTCCTGCTAGACTCTTCATCTTAATAGTCAGATAATATCACTCTCTTTGTATTGCTAGCACAATAGTAGTAATAACGAAAATATGTTCTTTCAAAAATCTAAAATCATAATTTTCTTATTAACACATTCAACAAACATTTATTCAATGCCTCATAAGCACTGGTGAAAGTCAGGGTACTAGGATGACAGCAGTGAACTAGAAAAAAATTGATTCCAACCCTGCCTTTTTGTAATGCAGAGCAGTTTAATGAGCAAAGAGAGACAATAAGCAAAATACATACATTTTAAATCTCTTACTCTGCACAGTCAGTTCTCATTTGGAGCAACCCTCCAAGACTTGGCAACTATGTCCCTGGGACTTTCTAAAGCGGTACGTTTTTATGGAAGGAGATAGCCTCATCTTTTTCCTGGAGAGTGGCTGGTATTGGGATTAGAAACCAGTGCCTCACCCAGTGCATCACCAGGGCTCCATATATCATGCGTACATATATATATATACATACATATATGTGTGTGTGTGTAATTTAGAAAAAGTTGCACAATTTACAAGAGTAAATAGTAACCTATGCACTATAAAATAAATGTTATCTGCTCTTGCACTGCCTTCATGGCCCTGGGGATATTTGAGGTTGTTGGTTCGGTCATGGAAGGGCTTCCCTTGCCTTTGATGATGCTCCACTGCATTAAACAGGACCTCTCCTTCAGTGTCCGGTTTCTCCTGATTGCATTTTCAGAGCCAGAGCTTCAAAGGATCTTTGTTGGCTGATTTCAGAAATGGATTACCACTCCTTCCTGGTCTGTCTGAGAGTGGAAGCACCACTGAAACCCAGCTATCGTGGGAGATCATGTTGGTATTTGAAGTATCAGCAGCCTAGCTCGTCAGCATTATATCATATGCAGCCCATAGAAGTACAACCAAGCAACAGATTGATTGTGATGATAGATGTCAGAGGACAAGATTAAGCATTTGGATTTGGACATGTTTAAAGATACCTACTAGAATTTTAAGTAGATTTATCAAGCAGGCAATTGGTTATTATATTCCAGGATTAAGAAATAACTGAAATATACAAACTTGGAGCTTGTTGAATGCATATATATATACATATGTATATATGTGTATATATAGTTCCTCTAAATGAGGACCCAGACATTTCCATTTCTACAAATTTCTCTAGACTACATACCTTGATTTTTCCATTTAGACAAAAGCTCTATATTATCAAATGACAGCTTTAATTTTTTTATTTAATTTGGTAAGTATCTGCCTGAGCAGTTTTCTCTAACATTATTAAGAAATGTCACCTTCCGCTGTATGATCCCTTTACCAACATTATTAATTGTTGTGCTTTGCATTATGTTAAGTACTCCCTCTTTGTTAGGCCACCAAAGCCTCAGAACCCTTATAACACAGGTATCATTATAATCCATGTTTTATAAATGAAGACATTATAAAACAGAAATATTAAGACAGTTGCCTTATGTGAAGTTGCCGGTATTTTAAGCACAATGTTTTATCAGCTATAGCTATGTCATATATAAAATGTGTTTATTCACATATATGAATATGTGCTACATACATATATGACTCCATGGTCATAGAGTTGATGCAGACGCATGACAACACTAGAGGACTGAGTAGGTTTCTAATACTATAACTCTTTACTGGTGTAGAAAACCTGGCTGTCGTCTGCAGAGCAGCAGGTGGTTTTGAACTACTGACCCTGAGGTTAGCAGCCCAACTCATAACAATGGCACCCCCAGGGCTCCCCATTCACCTGCATAATCTCCTAAATGGCCCAGGTCTACAAATGTCAGCTGTGGACACTTTGAGTCCGATGCAAGTAGCTGCATAATGGTTTCAAGAGTGGGCAAGAAAAGCCTTCATTGATCTCTACTGAAATTAGGAGGTGGAAAAGTGTCCGTTACTAAGTGTTTTTGTAGCATGATGCCATGTATTATACCATTATCGATCCAAAATTGAAAGAGAGCTGATATTGTCTGAAACCTTAAATTAGGTTAGCATCCCAACAATTCATATAAGAAAATGGAAAAGCCTGGATTTTCTGTGAGATGTATGACCTGAGGACCATATTTTCTGTTACACCCTGAAATAACTGTAGTTCTTTTAGGCTGATAGTGGAAGAGTTAAAAATTGAGGATGATTGAGTGTAAAGATTAAGATGCTTTTCCCCAGTACTGTGATGATTTTGTAATTAAATAGCATCATTTCTCTATGAATGATACCAAATAGTTGCCACATATTGACTAGGTAAGTTATATCTTCTACTGAAAAGAAACCAAAGATGAAGAGCAATTAAGTGATTCACCTACAGTTGTACATAAAATTAAGGCCAGGATTTGAAATAAACACGGGCATTTTACTTCCAATGCTGTTTTCTGTACACCAATATGTATATAATAGAGCTATTTAATTGAGGTTTGCAATCAGGATGGAAATAACAAAATTGACCTTAGCCTCTCAAAGTCAGCTTTGACCTTTCTATGCCCCTTGCCTTGATTCATCCTAGAAATAAGCCTGGAAAATACATCCATTTCTAAACTGGATTAATATGTGAAATGTGTACAATATAGCATAATTACCAAAAGTATGAAAAAGTGACTTTTTGCTTCCACAAAACTCACCCCATTCCACCCCCACCCCCAAAGTATTGATATGTTTAGAATTGCTCTACTGCGAGGTTCCTTACTGTGAGGCTCTAACTTCCAGAGAGGTTTATTTATAGGGAGGTCATTTTGAAATTTCAGTAGGTAACCTGTCTGGATGGATTCCAAGCCATACCTGCCTTGTGATGAATTTTTCTCTGTCATGAATAGAATCTGAGAATATGGTATGGTTGGACTAATGTATCCCTATTTTAAGATGTAGGAACAGATGAATTGAGAGTGACCTTTCATATGATAACGAAAGCCAAAAAAAAAATATTTTCCAAGCAGTGTATGAGCAAAAGGAAACTGATTTGTGGGAACAAAAATCTGCTACCAAATGACTGGAGAAAAGAAATTATGAAAATACTTTATCATACTATATGAGAATATACCATTTTGTCTCTATTCACATAATAAAACTTGTTCCTGGAAATAAACTGATGAGGTAGGGAGGTGATTTAGTATTATGTTCAAGTATTATGACAGAGGAGGAAAATGACCCTAAAAGAAACTGTGGTTCTCTGAGAAACTGCTCCAAAAAACCGGGATCGGAACTTCAAGAGACTCATTGGAAGAAACAGCAGAAGATAAGGAGAACCCTTAGACTGCAGTGAAGGTATGCCACTTAAGGAAAGAGAGAAGAAAAGAAGGAGAATTTGGTAAGATGACTCTTGAACTTCAGTAGTTGCAAAAAACTTCAGTCAGATGTTGTAGTACCTTCCAGCCAAAGATCTTCATTGATAGAGCATGCCTACTGTCATGGCAAATGAGCCTACGTTAATTAGGACTCTCTCACCACACTCAGTTTGGGGCTGAGATCGGCTGACAGGAAACAATGCATGAAAGGGCATACATTGGTGGGTCCAGAGAAGCACCAGCCAAAGACAGAAATTATGCTACTCACTGCAAGAGGTCTCAGCAGTCATTGTCATGATGGCACAGTCTCCTGCCATCAACCAAATGGCAAACAGAAGTACCCAGAATATCATGACATATGAAGAATATTTCATACCTTTTGTAACATGTTCCATCACCAAAGAAAGATGCAGTAGAATCAATACACACACACACACACACTATGCTGCTACGTGGCCGATCATTAGGTACAGCTACAAATTGTGATTGTACTTTTTTTCTTTAAAACAAAAATCTATAGAATGACACATGCAAGTACTTAGTTGTAGAGTGAATATGATGAAATATTTCAGGTGTACAAAATTATCCTGCATGCAAAGTGCAAGATGGAGATAAAAATAAAGTCCTAATTTGTAAAAAGCAATTTATTCATATCATAACTTTCTTGGTAGAATCAGTTCCAGCTACTACAACCTAGGATGTAAATAATTTAAGTCATACTTTGTGAAATTTTGTTATATATATATATATACATATATATAATATTCTGGAATCTACTTATATTTGCGTGTGAATGTGGTAAGTTTTTAAGAGGCATGCCTCAATAAAAATAACTTTTTATATGTTTATTGGTTAAAACCTGAGTTTTACATTTCAAAGAAAACCCTAAATTTTGTCTTGGAGAAATGCTCGTAGATATACATGTTTCAATTTATATATGAAGAAAATGAAACTCAATGGATATTAAAACAGCTTTAGACTCAAATAGGAAATGGCCAAGTATGAATTTGACTTTGACTCATCGACTGTCAAAAAAGAGGTACAAGGAGGAGATAGGCATCTGAGGTGGGGGTGTTGGAACAACAGCAAATTAGCTAAGAGGTGGTACCAAGGGGCAGAAATAAGGGGAACATGACAGTGGGGCAGGAGGAAGGTAAAAAAAAACAGAGGAAGAACCAAAGAAGCAAAGCAATTGATTGAGGTATAATATAGTGGTATACATATGCAAATACATTAATCCCCCAAAAACATAGGTATTGACCTATGTACACATATTTATATGGCAATATACTGAGGTAGGGGATGGACTTTGGGCCTCTGCTCTCAACGTTTCTCAAAATAAGAACACTTTGTTTTAACCAATTGGCAGTCTGAGATGTTCACCCCACGTACACAAGTGCTGAAGACAAAATGGGTACATAAGCAATTGTGGTGAAGAAGGTGATCGTGTCCGGCTATTAAAAGATATAACATTTGAGGTCTTAAAGGCAGGAAGTTACACAAGCTGCCATTCAGTAGTGAAGCAACATGTCCACATGGAAAAAGCATACCACCAGTGCGATCATGGGGTGTCATAGGGACCAGGTAAATAGACATCAGCAGACACATACAAACAAAAACATATTGTTGAGAATGAGGGGGCCTGGAGCAGAGATTCAAAGCTCACCTGTAGACAATGGAGCAATTTCCCCACATAGAAGTCACTGGAAACCGATGTCACCAGAGTACAATAAAGCATCGATGAAACACACTATATTCTTCTGGTTCCTTGAGGTTTCTTCACCCCCAACTACCATGCCTCTGATGCTGTTTCTCAATTCAGACTAGACCATAACATTTGCACAGGTATAGAAAGGGCTGGGCGCTCACAAAACAGAGAATCCAGAAATAGGAGTTGAAATAGTGATGCCAGAAGTGTAGGGGGAAGAGGAAGGGGAAAAGGGGGAACCGACAGCAATGATCAACACATAACCATACACTCCTCTACAGAAGGAAGAACAACAGAAAACATGGGGGAAGAAAGACAGTGGTCAGTGTGAGGGATGGCAATAATAACAATATGCAATCTATCAGGGAATTATCGGGGGGGGCAGGGAGGGAGGGTGGGTGGAAGAGCTGATGCTAAGAGCTCAATAGAAAGTAAATGTCTAGAAAAGAATGGAGGCAACATTAGTACAGATATGCCTGATTCAACTGATGTATGGACTGTGATAAGAGTTGTAAGAACCCCCCAATAACATAATTTTTTTTAAAAAGAGCTATAACACATGATTTAATAAGAACAAATGGTTTTTTAGACATTCATCTGATTTTGTTTCTATGGTATTCCTTAAATTTGATTGATAGATGGAAAAATTGGATCATCCAGAAGGAGGGGTTTTAGAAGAGATATAATAACATGATTGCCATTATACATAGGAGAATTATTCTTCCATCTCCCAACCTATTTCTACACCTGATAAAAGAGCATACAAGGAATTCTTCTAAGGATTATGGATTTTTTAAAATCTGCATGAATTTTATTTTTCTGGGGCTCTATTATTAGAAAATGGGAAATGTCAGATTAGTTTGCATCTCATAGAATGTATTTCCCCCTCTCTTCACAAATACATAGGAAGTTGACCAATAGAAATTAATGTAATTGCTCATCATTTTTCTCACAACCCTCCCAGAAATATAGTCTCATTTTTCTACTTCAAACAATCTTTTCCATATCCCTGCAACTGAAAGCAGTCTAAAAGACTCAGAAACTCCCCTTCCTTTTCTTACGATTTCCTTTATCTTTGTCTCTTTTCTTTCACTTCCCTTTCTACCCTACCTCTTCACTCCCCTTTACTCCCTGCCCCTTCCCTTCCTTTCTCATCTCTTTTCCCTCTCACTTTCCCAGGCCCTTATTTTCCTCTCTCCATTGATTCTGGTTTATGATGCTACCGTGAGTGCCTTGTAGAACTGCTCCCTAAGATGTTTTCAGACAGCAACCTATTGGAAGCAGATTCCATGCCTGCTATGCAACACACCTCTAGATAGGGTCCAGCTACTCATTTGGGCTAGTTGTTGAGCTCTTAGACTTTTTGCACCAGAGAAGTACATCTTCAGTAAATTCCGGGCGAATAGAAATTTCCTTTGATTTATTTTCAATTCTTTTGTGGCTGCGACTTAACCAAGAGGGAGCCCTGGTCGTACAGTGGGCACAAGTTGGATGGTTATCTGTGAGATCAACTCTGCTGGGGAAAGAATTAGTTCTATAAAGAGTTAGTCTTATAGACCTTCAGGGACAGTTCTATTCGGTTCCAAAGGGTTGCTGTGGGTCAGAGTCCAATTCACAGCCATGAATTTTAAGCAATTTAATCAGTGTAAACAGTGAAAACAAGACTCTATGTTGTCATTGTTAAGTGCTGTTGACTCCGTTTCTACTCACAGCAACCCAACGCACAATAGAACGAAACATTGTCCAATCCTGAATCAGCCTCATAATTGTTTTTATATTTGAATCTGTGTCAATTCATCTTGTCATGGTCTTCCTCTTTTTCATGTCCCCTCTAATCTGCGAGGCATGAGACCCTTCTCCAAGGACTAGACTCTCCTAACCACATATGCAAAGTATGTGAAACAAGCTCTCACCAACCTTGTCTCTGAGGAGCAGTCAGATTTATTTGTCCTCTGGCCACCATGGTACTTTCAATATTCTTCACAACCACTCTCATTCAGATGCACCAGTTCTTCTTTTGCCGTCCTTATTCAAAGGCCAAGTTTCAAATGGATATGGGATGATGGAAAATACCAGGGCTTGGGTGAGGTGCACTTTCATCCCCAAAGTAACATCTTTATGAGGCAAGAACAGCAAGAAGGTAAGGATGGAGTGGTGAAAAAGAAAACATATATGTAGAGTTTAATAAGATATTATTGTTGATTTCATCTCTCGAGCTGAGATGCGTAAGTATACAAAGTATATTTCTTTAAAACCAAACCCAAACCAAAAAAAATCCTCTTCTCCCTCAAACCTCAATAGTGATCTGAATGGCCTTTTTTTTAAAAAAAAAAAGGTGGTCTAATATTGAACTCTACTTGGAGTCTTAAATGATAAACAAGTTCATCTCATACCAACAAACAACAAAATCCTTGCTTTTCAATATTTTAAAGAGGTTTTATGCACCACACTTTTATCTCTTGACTGCCACTTCCTGGGCACTGATTACGGATCCAAGCATGATAAAACCCTTAGCAACTTCAAAATTTCATCCATTTACCAGGCAGGATGTTATCTATTGGTCCAGTTGTGAGGATTTGGGTCATCTGTATATTGAATTGTAAAGTTGCAATTCTTGCTCCTTCAGCAAACACTTCAAGTCCACCTCACTTTCAGCAAGCAAGGTTGTGTCATCAACCTTCCTCCTATCCGGATGCCATATTCTGTTTTGCATACTCCAGCCTCTCTGATTATTTCCTCAGCACACAGATTGAGTATGTTGAGGAGATCATCCTGGCACACACCTTCCCTGATTTTAAGCCAGCAGTATTTCCTTGTTCTGTTCACACAACTGCCTCTTGAGCCATGTAGAATTTCCACAGAAGCATAATAACGTGTTATTGAATTCCCATTCTCTCAAGTCTATCTGTAGTTAGTTATGATCCACACAGTTGGTTACCTTTGCAAGTAAACATCTTTCTCATATTTTCTGCTTTCATCCAAGGTCCATCTAATGTCAACAATGATAACCTTGTCTCCAAGTCCTCTTCTGAATCCCGTCTAAATTTCTGACACTTTTGCAACCATGTTGTATGATGGTCAGCAAAATTTTACCTGCATGAGATTTCTATATTGTTTCCCTGTGGTCTGAGTATTCTGTTGGGTCACTTTTCTCTGGAATGAATACAAATATGGCTCTCTTTCAGTCAGTTGACCAAGCAGCTGTCTTCAAATATCCTGCAATAAATGAGTGAGTGCTCCCAGTGCTTCACTGGCTTTGAAACATTTCACGTGGTACTCAATCAAGTCATGTGTGTGTGAAATTATGTTTACTGTGCAGCTTGGACTTCTTTTATTACCGTTGCTTCTTGATCAACAATCTTTTGATTTCTTCATATATGATATTCTTGATGTGCTCCCAGACTCTATCAGGTCTTCTCTCATTTGAGTTCAATTTGGAAAATATGTTCTTTCGATGTTATTGAAATCCAGGTAACATAAAGTCAAGGTTGTATTGTGATCCTGGGGGACATGATCTTCATTTTCTTCAGTCTCATCTTGAGCTTATACATAAACAATTGATGGTCTTTTTCACAGTCAAACCGTGGTTTTAGCTGCCGATATTGAGCTTCTGTGTCATCTCTTCCCACAGATGTGGTCTATTAGATTTCCATGTATACCATCTGGAGCAGGCCACTTACATTCTCCTTGTTTGTGTTGTTGAAATAAAACTACAGAATAGCAAGTAAATAGCTCAAATATTTTAACAAACCTTTAGAACTCTAACAAACTGATATTAAACAAATTTTCTAAAATTCAGTTCTCAAGTGGAACCAGCAGTTTTGCAAGAAACATCTTGTGTCAATCTTTTATTCACCTTTCTGTTTTAATTATTGTAATAAACTAGCTTTTATATTATGAATGTCAGATCATATAGAATAGTTTCACAATTACAGTATGTTCTCAAAATACACCCTGTTTGATAAATAAATGATAGTTAGATAAAACATGTCAAAGTAAAGTAAGAAACCATATATGTCAAAACACTTCTTACATACATGGATTTAACAGTATGGGAAATGTTGACTCATTTCATGTGAATATAAACAGAAATGACATACAGCATAGGAATGTAATACTAAGAAATCCTTCATATTTGCATTAACCTTGAACTTGTCTTAAAATAGCCAAGTATAATCTGCTATTAAAATTTCTGATATGAAACAAGATTAACTAACTACTTGTTATATTCTTTTATCAGTTATAATGTGATTTTTCTATGCAGGGTTTTTTTTTTTTTTTTTGCTTTGTAGCATTATCTTTTATTTCCTTTTAATTTGAAGTTAATATATATCATATAGTTCCAGAGCTCAATCACATCAAGCAGTATTTTACAAGTGCTACCACAATCAGTTTCCAAGTATTCTCTTCCTTCCTGGACTCCCTGACATCATCTCCCTTTTATTGACCTCCCCACCACCACATATGCAGTTTTTATAATGCAATTGCAATTTTATAGAGATTGCAATACACCAGTCTAAATAACCTCATGTCATCCATCCTTTAGTGATGCATATCCTCCTAGACTGTAAACCTCCTGTTCTTAGCCCTTCTTATGACATTCTAAAGGGCAACACAATATTTTATATAATATATGTATTTATTTAATAAAATTATAACACAAAAATCAAAAGTAAAATAAAATACATCTTGAAAATGTATGATAAAATATCAATGTTTGAATTCCTTTGTGCCAAATATAAATCCACTAGAACATCTTCATATAACTATACAATGGTGTCATCATTTCTGTTCATGACCAAAAAGCATTCATTTTTAGAGCATTAAGCTCGACTGGATGTTATAAACTAGGGATAAAGTATAGAAAATTGTTAAGTCCTGCAATCCCATAATATCCTTGCTGAAGAACAAAGCAACTTGGTCATCATGAAAAATAAAATTGCAAATCTTTCTGAGGATTAAAAAAAAGAAAGTTATTTATATTAATACTTGAAAAATATTATTCTGTGAAGTTTTAAGTTTATGTATTACAAAAATGTGCCCATAAGGGTAAGAAATTGTTATATGGAAGAAATCATTTGTTAAATAAAAAAAAGACAACACAGAGTTGAATTAGGCCTGTATGCACTTCATGATTTACCTCTGTGAATTTCATCACGCCCTTTGATCTCCCTACACATCAAGCTCTAATGGTTTTCCTAAGAAATACATGATAATGCATATCAAATTTGTGTGAATCTACAATAGAATACACTGAAACTATTATACACCGTGCTTATAAATTCTTCATAAATGCTTAGACATACAGCATTCATAGAGAATTAAATGGATCCATTGCACAAGTATATGTACATTCCACAGTAGCACCATGTCCTAACAGACTGCTGTCACAGTGGATTTGTGCCTGTAAGCATTAACACCACTTTCACATACTGTTAAGCAATTGTACGTTATTATTTTGCAACACAATACATAAGTCTCTCAGTAACATAAGACCATTATCTTGCCATTCAGCAATGACAGGTGATTCATCCAGGATTCTGAATGACACTTTCTAGATATAAGAAGGAAGGGCTTTGCCTTTACCCTCTCATCCTGTCTTCCTCCTACCTTTACATGTCTTCTTGGTGTATCTTGAATTTATTTCCTGAAACAGTCACAGAACATGTTACTACAAACTACAAGGGATTTGTTGAATCTTTTCAAAGGATAGAGGACAAAAGACACATTTTTCTTCACCAATTAATTGTAAATTTTCAAAATAGACTTATATTAAGAGAATCCAAGTGATTTGGGCATAAGGGATAGAAGAGAATGATAAATTAGAGAGACTTGATAATCCTATTATTATAATCAAATCCACTACTCATGGCAATATTCTGTGGGGCAGAATAAAACTCTGCTCCTGGGGTTTTCAGTGGCTCTTTGGAAGTAAATCATCCCAACTTTCTTCCAAAGCCTCTCTCAGTGGATTCTAACTACTAAACTTTTGGATAACTTCTGCACACTCGCCAGCTGCAGACCCGTGGACACTTCTTACTATGCCTGCTCGTGCAAAATGCATCCAGGGTTCTTTCCTTCAGGTGTCATCAGGCCAGGTTTAAAATGTGCCAAAGAGAAAAAGTCCGTTTTGTCCATGTGTGACTTGTGATCATACTTTGTGTCCCACCTCCGAATTGACTATCTCAATGTTATTTCAACATTGATTTATAAAATTGTGTATTAACATTTTTGAATAATAATAACAAAAACGCACGGCAATGGAGTTAATGCTTACTCATAGTGCCTCCAGAGAGCAGAGTAAAACTTTCTTGATAAGTTTCTGAGACTGTCAATCTACAGGAGTGGAAAGCTCCCTCCTTTTCCCACAGATCCATTGGCCATTGTCAACGGCTGGGTAGGCTGATCTCAGCCCAGTGCATAACTACTAAGGCACTAAGGCTGCTTTTGACAATAGTAGCTAGATAATACTGAATCCTTGCTATACACCTATTATGCCATCTCATTAAATCATCGAAGCAACCATCTGCAGCAAACAGACATGGTAATAAGTCAGACTATAAAGAGAGGTAGCAAATGAACCTGGACTTGAATTTAAAAATAGAGATCCACTACTCTTGCTAACTATTTTACTCTTCTTGGCTAGGAGGAAAAAATCAATAGACTGCATCGTATTTAAGAAAAACTTATTAAGTATCTTTATTGAGGAGTTTCTTAAAAGAAGGGAGAGTCTTATAATTGGCAACTGTCACAATTACTTACATAATATTTTTAAATTCTAGGAATGTAAAGTTTCTTTTTTTATAATGGTGATACAAACAGCATCCCAAATGACTGGAGGCTTAAGTTTATCAAATGGCATCTCAGAAAAGAGACCAGATGATCTACTTCTAAAAAATAATAATAATAAACCATCGAAAGCCCTATGAAGCATAGTTATATGCTGACATGTGTGGAATAATCATTAGTTGGGACTCAAAAGTAACTGGTCTACTAGATGGCAAATGATGTATAAGGGTAAATATGCATTCAAGAATTATTACTGAAAATTTCCCCCGAAAATTAACCCCCATTGTTTGTGTAAAAAAAGTCCAACCAGGAAGGATTGATTCTGTACAAGTGAATAATTCAGGTACTGTGATTTGAAGTTAGCCTCCATTGACCCAATATCCCTCTCTCAACAGGGCTGTAAAAAATTACAATCAGGAGATAATAAAAGACAATATGAAAGGAAAATCATTGTATCCCAGGAGGATGATCGATAAGACTCTCTACCATAAATTAACAAGGAGGTTTTGAAAGGGAGTAAATAGCAGAATAAAAAAAAAAGCAAATGTAGCTCTAGAGATGGGCTTTAATCTCACACTAAATCCTAGCTCCAACTTAAGAACAATAAGTTCTTACATTCATGGCCCTGCCCGATACTCAACCTCCTGAAGGGAACACAGAGGACATGGTGCTACAGCAGAATACAGTGAAGCAATCAGATGGTGCCCAGATTAAACAAGTGGTCCAAGTCTGAAAGGCTTGTTTCTAAACAAGCAGCCATGTAAGTGAGATGCCTGTAAAACCACGTGGAAGAAGCACATCATCATCAGTCATCTAAGTAGTATAAGTCATATATTCCAGAATCCAGGATGGGATTTGTGTGAGAGCCTGAATTGTGAAAATCTGGTTTGCAGAAGACTACGGATGATGGTAGGAGCTCAAGATACATTTGTGGGAATTACAAAGGAAATAAACCTGTGGTGATCTCCTTCTATCCATAAATGAGGGATGGGAGGAAAGTGGTTAAGAACCAGAGTGCTTTGGAGAGGAGGGGGAAACCTGACTGGAACAGTTCAAACCTTGTCAGGTGATTCCCCCTCTGCTGCACGCTGAGCTTGATCTGGTTGTCAACATCTTCTGTATTTTATTTGTTCATTTGTTGTTCATAATAGGGTTTATCTCAGATGTATTTCATCATTGGAGGTCACCCTCTTAAAGTTGTGTTATATGTTTTCCTGTCTTTCAGTAGATGAAACCCAGGATTTGAAGAACCCATTGAGACAGCAAGTAGAAGAAGGGTTTCAGATGGTGGGGAATGCAGTGGGTGGGGGGAGGGGTGTGATAAAAAGGGGAAAGTCTTAAGGAGTCCTGAAAGAAAGAGAATATTTGAAACCATGATCACAACTGCATAAAACTGTTTGACATGATTAAACTACGGAATGATGCATGTATGAACTCCCAGTTTTAAAAAGTCAAAATACTAAAATAATATTTATTCATAGATTTACCAAAAAGAAAGCAAAAAGTCATTTAAAAAATAAGCAGAGCCCTAGCCAGTTCGTGGGTTACCTGTCAGGCTACTGACCACATGAGCAGTTGAAACACGCCAGCTGTTCCTGGGGAAGAGATGTTGTTGCCTGTAAAGACTCATAGCCTCAGATACCCAACTGGGACAATTCTACTCTGCCCTACATGTTTCTAAAAGGTAGAGTCGATTCGATGGCCTTCCCTGAAGAAGTCGACTTAGAACAGAAATTTAAAGGAAATGTTTTCCAGAGATTGAGTGTAGAAAGTAGAATAATGAAAGGAGAGAAGAGGCTGAGCCCCGGTGGTGGCGTAAGTGGTTGAGTGCAGGACTGCGGCTAGTGGGCTCGGTGGTTCAAGTCCAGCGGTGGCTCTCAGGAGCGGCACTGGGTAACGCCCACGACCACCAGAGGCAGTGATGCGCCCCCGCCACCAACAAAAAAAGAAAGGAGAGAAGAAATAGCACATGCAGACTCAGGGAAATTCGAAAACAGCAGCAAAGTGGATTTAAGCAGCAAAACAGGACCCTCAAAAGAGAATGAACAGAAGAGAAATTTAAAGGCAGATGAGACCTGGTTAGGGTGTTATGCGAAAAATTTGGATTATTATCTTTAGACAATATAGATGCACGGAAGGTCCCAGGGATTCATTGATGGTAAAGAAGACAAGAGATTTGAATTTGTATAGATTACTAAAAGCAAAGATGATGAGAATTTCTTTCAACTACTTTGGGTATGTTATCAAGAGACCAGTCCCTAGAGAAGGATATCATCCTGCCTAAAGGAGAGAGGCAATGAAAAAGAGGGGGCTCCTCAAAGAAACGGAGTGACCCCGTGGTTGCAACAATGCGCCCAGCATAGCGATGGTGTAACACTGGCACGGCACCAGGCAGGGGTTCATTCCGACTCCCTGATTCGCGGCAAGAAACCTCAAGTGTTGAGCCTAAAAATAGATCAACGAGCTCAAAACTGAGGGTAGGGTGTAGAGAGGACATCTCAAAGTTGAATGAACCAAACAAGATTTTAAAAGTAAATGGATCCTTAGAAATATGAGGGATCTTTAAAAAAAAAATTATATCATATGAAGGACACTTTTAAAACCAGTTATTTAATTGGCACCGTGGCAATATTTCTTGTGTCAAAGTGAGAATAATGTTTCCAGGTACAAACTCATATCCATTCTGCTTCTTTTTAGCAGTTAGCATAAAAATTCCTTTCTGCAAAGCTAAGTTTCAATTGAAAAACATTTTTCATAAAATAAAGCTTTTTCTCTCAAATTATCTAATAAAATAAGACTTAGATTTGATACCATATAAATGAGGCAGTATGACTCTTTTAATTGTGAAGATAATAAAACTATGAAGATGGATTTTTAAATGATGCATTTATGCCATGTGAAAACCAATTTAGAAATAGTGTGAATACAGAAAACACTTTATAATTTTTCAAAGAATTGAAAGGGTCTAGAAAATTTGAATGTTGTATTGTACATAGTAATATAGGTTTAGCAAACTCAAATATAGTGCTGTAGCAGTAAATGTTAATTTCCTATTTATGGCATGTATCAATTAGAAGTATAGTAGTAGAAATACAATAAAAGAGTCTTTCATTTCAGGTTGATACCAGTTAATTGTGTTACAGCATTAAATTGATAAACTCATCAAAGTGAATGTTTAGTTGTCAAATGCCATTGTTAAAAAGTACACATTCTAATTTTTTGATGATGTAAATTATATGTGAAACCTTGTCAAATATATAATCGAAAGAATTAAATGTACACTACATAAAACATGGAACTCAGCAATATTTTTTCATAATAAATCTAATTATAGCACTTTGATTTCAGCTGAATAAAATAGTCTCACACTAAAATATTGTTGTTACCTCAAATACTACAATTTGTTGATATGTTTATATTTAATCTCTAAATTTTTATTTGATGTTTCATTAACAGCTATAAACAAAAAGATTTTGCTTGTTTCGCAATGTGATAATAAAAATAACAAATATTTGAGGGTTGTTGAATATTTTATCTAGAAGTGAGGGAATATCTTACTGAAGTTTGAGAAACACTGGCCTGCCTGAAAATTTATTAGAATTTAAATTAGCATATTTAGGAAAATGCTAGAAGACGCCTATATTATTCCTTAGGAAATGTGCTAGATTAAGTCATACATCTATTGCAAAATACCACTATCTATCTTCAGTATGAAGGACAGGAAAATTGAAACCACATTCCTTCCATGAATAGTAACTATGGAAATTCTACCTGGAAGTATCTCCAGTGATTAATTCAGCTAATACTATTCAAGGATTTTATTTCTACATTCTTTAGAGAATCCACGTTATTTTATGCTCAAGAGACTGTTTTCATGTTTGAATTCATCATTTCTCTTGAGATCAGTGGTGAAGTTCTGCCTTATAGTTATTTTTACCTTTATAATATTAAAAGGTGAGCAACAATAGTTGACAACAGTCTTCAAGCAATCCCAAAATACTTACTAAGCCCTACTATTTCCTCTAATCTTACATCTTCCCAGGGAGCATATAGAAAATGAAATACAGAAAACCAAAATTTATTACTTGTCCAACAAATATGGTGGCATTGCTCAAATACATGGCTACTTTCCTTTAAAATTGATTCAAAGTTTAAACTATTGCTAAGAAAATCACATTAATATTTAGTATTATTTCCAAATATATTTACTCAATTATTTGCATAAAATCATTTCTCTTTCCCCTTTACTATTATTTATATGTGAATTATATATAGTTGCATTATATATAAGTATATTATATATAGTTTTATTAACCTATGGTTCATATGTCATATGCATTCATAGTTCAGATTAAAAGAATTATACATGATTACAATCAGTTCTATAATATTTTCCCCAAACTAATTTATTGGGAGCTAATACAGATATCATATTGCTCCAGAGTTCAAGTACATCAATCAGTGTTGTACAATTGTGACCACCATTGGTTTCAAAACATTCTCTTCCTTCTTGAACTCCTTGACGCCAGTTACGCTTCCCACCCTCTCACGCCCACTGCAATCCCCAAGAACCCACACTCTACTTGCTCTCTATAGAGTGACATCAGTCTAGACTTTCATAAACCAAAGAACTGAAAACATATAACAAAAATTCAAACGCGTGACCTCCAATGATAAACTATTTCTCAGTTAAACCCCAACACACACAAAAAAAGAAATAAAACACAGAAAATGTTGAAAACCATATCAGGCCCAATGTGCATCAGACCAGACATCAACTGACAAGGATTTAAGCATTCAAGATCTTCTATCCAATCAAGTCATCTGTCCAATCCACTCTAGTAGCCCCTTTCCTCCCATCCCTCTGTTATGGATAGCGAGAGATCAACAGAGATGTATTTCCTGTGTAGATCTCACAGATGTTTCTTGGGTTTCCACCATCTTCCATAATCTTCTACAGACCAGATTCCCGTGATTTAGGCTATTCCTTCTTGAGGATTTTAATTCAAAGGACTTACAATCCTTTGGTGACTAACATTGGTGTTCTTCTGCCATGTGGACTTAGTTGGCATCTCACTTAGATAGCTGCTTATTTGAAAATAAGCCTTTAAGACCCAGCCGCTAGTTTAGCTGATAGCTGGGCACCATGTCAGTGCTTCAGCCCACTTTGCTCTAGCACCCATATCTTCTGTATTTCCTTCCTGAGGGTGAGTAGGGAGCAAGGCGACAGTATAAATCATCTGTTCTTAAATCAGAACTAGGGTTTTGTGCATTCCTGGATCTGAGTCTGTGGCTTGTCTTTATCTGCCTTTGGCTCCTTTTAGAGACCTCCTTATTAACTTATGGGAGGGATCTTATCAATCATCTCCTGGGGGCATAAAGATCTTCCATTAATACCGTCATTGTTTAGCTCCTGTTACTAATTTCTTAAATGCACTGTGCAGAGAAACACATTGGGCTAATGTAGGCTAGCTCCATATTGGGAGACCTGAATTATTCACTTGTACAGAATAAGCCCTTCATGGCTAGACACGATTTACACAAACAATGGGAGTCGGTTGTTAGGGAAGTTTTATAATAATATTCCCTGAGAAATGTGAGTCACAGGTTTACTGGAATAATATATATCTGAATACCATATGTAAGGCATTGATGTAGTAAGTCAACGATTGTCTGACTACTGACAGTTCAAGACTCATGGAATAGCTATCTTCTGTTTCTTTGCACACCATGAATTTTTCCAGCTTAAGTTCTCAGGTTACAAGTATGTTTGAGGCAGAGTTCAGTTCATGTAGCAGGGTTTCTGTATCAGGTCTCTCTGGTGCAGCCATCGGTGCATGTTGTGTACCTTGAAAATCCAAGATCCAATGTCCCAGTTTTCTAGGGAATTTGTCTTGTGTCCCCAAGATGTCCCCAGAAACGTGGGCTAATGTTGCATATTCAGGGCATATTACCAAGGATAGGTCTACCCCCTTAGGTTCCTTAAAAGAAATTTTAGTCCTCCCCCCATCTCCCTGCCACTTGGAAGTCAAACCTCCCCCCTCTTCTAGCAACAGCCATTCACTTGAATTCCCCCAGCATGTCTGCTCCCTTTCCTCTCCCTGATTCGACGTTCCAATCTGCATCCTTTATCCCTCTGATAGAGAATTTGAAAAACTTTCCTCTTGTTTTTTGACAAGCTTTTTAAGGTATCTAAAAACAAGAGAAAATATGGAAGAGAGGAGGGAGGTATAGAGAAAAGTGAAAGGGATAGAAGAAGGAGGAAGAGACAGGGAGAATATTAGAAATCAGAAATCCTTAAACCTAAATGCAATCCTGTATGTGACAGAAGAAAATGTTGTCACTCCTAGGCTTTCACAATCACAGGTCTGCTCCAGCCCATTTTTGTAGTCTCTACCTTTTTTTGTACCCTCCAACCAAAAAAGGGAGTCATCATTTTCCAGCAGCAGTATTCTCTTGTGATCCATAAAGTTTTCTTTGTTTTCATAAGTAGATCATCTTAAGCTGGAAGTTCTGCTAGAACCTGTCCAGCATGGGTCACTCTGCTGGTATTTGGAATATTGATAGCATAACTTTCGGGATATAGCAACATGCAAACCAACACAGTGTGACAAATTGGCGGTGAGCTTGTAGTTAAGCCTAGATGGATTTGTATTATAACTACAAACTAAACCTACTGACTTTGAGTTATACTCTATAGGGCAATGGTGCTCAATCTTCCTAATGCCATGGCCCTTTAATACAGTTCCTCATGTTGTGGTGACCCCCAACCATAAAATTATTTTCATTGCTACTTTATAACTATAATTATGCTATAGTTATGAATCAGGAAAGCTCCTATGAAAGGGTGGTTGAACCCCCAAAGGGGTCGCAAACCACAGGTTGAAAACTGCTAATAGAGGGTTTCCAAACCTATACATCTTTAGAGACCAGACAGTATCATCTCTTATTCTATGGAGCAGGTGATGATTATTAACCATCAGTCTTGTGGTTAGCAGTCCACACTGGGCCTATAGGGTCATCAGGGTTCCTAAAGAAGGTGTGTTGGCCAATTGAATCCAAATCTATAGTATAGAAGGCAAAAATTTCTGAAGATAGTTTACGGATTGGCAGAAAATAGGAGTTTGTAGTCGTTAGCTTTAGGCTAACACCCGAGAAGCCCATTTTATGTGGCGATTTCTAAATTTGTGTTTATGGCTACAACTATTATTATTAACTACTGAGTGCAATTATAAACAGAACACCATCCTGGTGTTGAGCAGAAATGCAAGTAAAATGGCAATCAAGGCTGCTACGCTGCTACATTGCTGGGGAACAAAGCAAATAGTGAGGAGCTTTACAGGGCATTGCCAGTCAAGCAAATGACAACCATGCCCAACGGGACCATGTGGTTCTTCATCAAAATCCTGTGTGTTCTTGGGTAGACGTGGGCACATCATTTCATGGATTTGCTTTAAATAAGTTGTTCTCAAAAGCTCCCCTGCAGATTGACTGCAATGCGAATCTCCTGCAGAACTTTTGAATATATGAAAGCTTGGGACCCACCTTCAAGGAACACAGATCTCGGTCTTTGTGAGAATGCACAAAAATTGCATTCTACAAATGTCACTCATTCTCTGAAGCAGAGGAAGAAAAATAATGGAAAGCTTTCCAATTTGCACTTTGAAACACCCTCAAAGTGGACATGAACATTAAATAAAATTAGAAAGGACGTATCCTCATTTCACTGCGTGGTTCATAGGAGACTTTCTGGCCCAAACAAGAGGCAGCATTGCTCAGTGATGCCTCTGCAGCCAGAATGACAGGATTAAAAGATGTACCCCGGGACCATGCTGTACCACCTCATGGAAGTAGTGGTATTACAAAATTCATCCCATGGCATCCTGTGACAAGCAAGTATAATAGAAGATGTGAAATACCTAACATAGAGCTGATGTTCAATAAATGTGAGGTATCATTTTTAGTTTCATATAGTATTTTTATTTATTTTGGGGGACATCGCTGCCCTCTGGTGGATGTGAGAGCTACACAGCCTTGCTCCTGGAGAGCTGCTGATGGATTTGAACCACCAAGCCTGTGGCCCGCAGTCCCACACACAACCACTACGCCACCAGGGCTCAGCTCAGTTTCACATATTATTAAGTGAGTCTTAGCCCATAATATAATGTTGGTGTGAATTCTGAGTATGAAGGGACTTCCCTTCTTCTTACTGATGTTCTCAGTAATTTATAAAATCAGGGAGAAAATGCAGTTATTTTTGACAAGCTAGCTTTCACCAAAAAGAAAAAGAGAGTTGGAAAACTCAGTAGCTCAAAAACAAATCTTCCCAACTCTATGAATATTCTTGTCAATTTGGCATGTTTCAATGTAACATGGAGAGAATTGCTTAGCAAATACCAGGGATTTATTATTGGTGAATTTTAAACATCCAAAGAAAAACACAAAGAAAGATATCTGTAAACGTGACAGGAGGGACAGAAATCAGAGAGAATGGAAACAATTAGTAATCATTACATCACAATTTAAAGTATATGTTATTTTCTCCATGTGGATTTGTATTAAAACAAGAGAACAGAGAGAATAAATACATCTGTTTGCTAAAAGGGTTTATAACATCCTGTTCATCCTGTCTAATATATTCAATAGAATTCACAGATACTCTATGTTAATATAGAACATTCATAAGTGAGTTTCTTAGCTAACCAACATGAATAGGAAATCTGGGGTTGCTTCTGTGAGATTATGCTCTGCGTGAAATGCTCCTTCACACTTCAGTCCCATAAATTATTAATGTGCATTATGATTGTTAGGTGCAATGTATGGAAATGTATCCTGATTCCAAAATTCCAAATAAAAGTAAGTGGCTAAAAATGAAAGAGAGAGAAGGAGACAATTATATTGGTTTGGTGGGAGTTGGTGCATTTCTACTATTTCATCAGCATTGATTTTAAAGATCTTTGTGACATACAGGCTGATGAATAATTCAGATTTCATTTATTAGTCCACTGACCCTACACATGGCTTCATAAAAATGAAAATAATGTTATTCCCCTGCTTCATCCTCCATAAAATGGAATCTGCCTCTGTAGCTGGACTTAATTTTTTTATGTCTCTTGCTCCATCACATTGTATACACATATATTTGCATGTCATACATTCAGAAGAAATGTTGAAATAAACAATTCAAATGACATGTATAAAGGAAACCATTTTGCCCCCTACTGGCAGACTACTTAAGTCTGTAGATAACAATACTGATTATCATATAACAACTGGTTACCTGGCAACTAGACACTAGACCATGTAGCAGTACAACTGTAATGTATCTTTACTCTAGGGTTGACAGAAAAGAAATTGGCATCAAATCATCGGCTGAGTTATATCCTAAAAGGGTTTTCTCCAATGGCTTCCTGAGACACTTAGAACTGAAATTCACCATGGATCTTTGAAGGGAAATTTCCTACCTTGAGAAGTAGATCGATGGTGGCCCTATTAATGATGCCATTGAGTCCATTTCAACTCATAGCAACCATGTGCACACAGAACAGAACACTGCACACTCCCGTGCCACCCTCACGCCTCTTCCTATGCCTGAGCCCATTGAGGTAGCCCCTAAGTCAATCCAGTGCTTTAAGAGCTTCCCTCTTTTTCTTCTGGCCCTCCTCTTTATGAAGCATGAGGTGCTCCCCCAGGGATCGGTCTCTCCTGACAACATGTCCAAAACAAATAATACCAAGTCTTACCATCCTTGCTTCTAATAAGTACTTGGGCCATATTTCTTCCAAAACACATTTATTTGCCCTGTTAGCAGCCCAGGGTACTTTCACCATTCTTCTCCAGCACTAACTACAATTGGACTGCTTCAATGATTCTTTGTTCTTCCTTATTCAATGTTTAACTGTCATATGAATATGCGAAAGTGGAAAGTGTCATGGCTTGGAGTAAGTACATTTTGGTCCTCAAATTTACGCCCTTGCTTTTCAATATTCTACACTTAAGAGTCCTTGTGCAGCAGACTTTCCTGATTCAACTCATCTTTTGAATTCTTGACTGCTGCATCCGTAAGTATTGATTGTGGACCCAAGCAAGACAAACTCATTGACAACTTCCACTTATTCTCCGTTTCTCATGATATTACCCATTGGTCCAAGGGTAAGGATTTTGGTCTTCTTTACATTGAGTCATAATCCTTATTGAAGACTGGAATCCTGGTGATCACCAGCAGGCACTTCACGTCCTGCTCATGTCCAACAAGCGAAGTTGTGTCATCTATATCTCAGGTTGTTAATAAGTCTTCCTTCAATCCTGCTGGCACATTCTTCCTCAAAACATCCAGCGTCTCTGATGACTTTTTCAACATACATCTTACAAGTATGGTGAGAGAACATAACTCTGTTGCACACTTGTCCTGATTTTAAACCATGCACTATTCCCCTGTTCTGTTCACCCAACTTGCTTTTGGTCTATGCTATTGATTAATTATGATAGAGAGTTCAAAAACAGGAACACATTTCTTGGGACAAAAGAGGTTGTGTTAGTCTGGGTATAATTAGAGAAACAAAATTTTTTTATAACATCATATTTTATGAGAGAGTTTAATCTAAAGGATAATTGTACCTTATGCATCCCAAGCCAGTCTTGACCAAGCCCATAGCAACATTGATCTAGAAAGTGCTCCTCAAACTCAGAAAACATACATGTAATGATGGTGAATGCAGGAGGAAAGCTGAATCTGTGAGCATTTAAGCATCTCAGCGCTGATAGGGGTCTCTACACTGCTTCTCCAGCAACCAGGGGTTCAAGTGTCCTCTTCTCAGGGATGTTTCCCAGGAAGTGAGCCTTGTAAGCTGAAGCAAGGAACTACATAAGGCAGAGAACTAGCAAAGGCAGCCACACAATGTTCTGACCATCAGCAAGCAATACAGCAGAAAGGCAAGGCTCGCTGAGCTATTTATCTCTTCGACCTTCAATTGAGCCTAGGTATGTTCGTTGGGCAGATTGGCACAATAAACCTTAACTATCACAGAGGTTGAGTAAGAATATTCTTTGGATAGATTTGAAATACAATCTGGGCACCACTAAGGAGCCCAAGAGGCCTGTGGGTTATACATTGGGCTGCTAAATACAAGGTCAGCAGTTCAAAACCAGCATATTTTCTGGGGGATAAAGATGAGGCTTTCTACTCTCATAAAGAGCTATAGTCTTTGAAACTCAGAGGGGAAATTCTATTATGTCCAATAGGGTTCCCATGAGTTGGAATTGACTTGATGACGATGAATTTGGTTTGGGGGTTGATAGAGTCTATTAAGGTACCCTGGTCAAACTCACCAGTCACTCCATGGGAGTGACTGCTTGTTCCCATAAACCTTTTTTTTTTGGGGGGGGGGAGGGCTCCACAGCCCTCTGGTGGGAGTAGGAGGCCCAGCCTTGCTCTTGGAGAGCTGCTGCTGGATTTGAACTACCAAGGCAGTGGGCCGCAGCCCTGCACTCAACCACTATGCCACTGGGGCTCAGTCCACTCCCATTAAGTTTTACAGTCTTGGAAATTCTAAATAAAACCACCATGAATCAGATTTGGCTAGATGACAATGGAGGTAAATATAATCTACTAGGAATTTGGAAATATTTGTTGCTACAGGAAAACAAAAATCATCGGCTGTTTATACTTACTCTTTACTTATCAACTATCTTATTACCCAACATCTTCCATCCATAATGCTAATAAATTATCTATTGATTATTTTAAGCATTAATAATGTACCCCATGAAGTAATGAATTGCACAGCACAGCTCTCTCTGAGAGTAACACTGGCTGTCATGGTTAAAGTTATGTGTCAGCTTGGCAGTTCTACGAAGATAAGTTAAAAAGTACTGCTATAAAATCATTCATCCCTGTATTAAACATGAGTATCAAAATTTAAACTTATTGTTGCTAGATGTATATGTGTCTGAAGGAAGTTTCTGTCTCTATCTGAGTCTGCTTCAGTGCACTTTGATTTACATTGTGTCAAAACAGCCATTTTGGCATCCTTACTCACAAATCATATTCCTTTTATATGTTCTTTGAAGTTGAGGAGCAAAAGAAAGTCAAGAGGGGCAAGATTACACTATAGGATGGACAGAATATGGTTTCCAAATGAAAATAATATAAGACAATCTTTGTTACCACTAAAGAGTGAACAAATGAATTGTGTTTAAAAAAAAAAAAAAAGACTCTTGAGTGTAATCTTCCTAGCCTTCTCCTCATCCACTCAGCTTTCAATTTTCTTAAAACGTCATTCTAATAAGTCCTCATGATCACCCTATAACCTTTGAGAAAAATCTACCAAGACAGACCCTTGGGAATTACCCAAAACAGTCTCCATAACTTTCTGAGTTGACCTCTCTACCTAACTGACCTTAACTGATTCTGTTGAGTTGACCTCTCTACCTAACTTTCTGAGTTACTAAGCCATGTCACTTTCTACCTAACTGACCTTAACTGACTCTGTCGAGTTGACCTCTCTACCTAACTTTCTGAGTTACTTAGCCATGTCACTTTCTCCATAACTTTCTGAGTTGACCTCTCTACCTAACTGAACTTAACTAACTCTGTCGATGTCTTCAGAAGCCACAATTTTGGATGTATATTGTTCTCTGAATCATCTCCAGTAAGGTGTGTTGCAAAAAAATTGTCTTCACTGGGTTTGTACTTGCTTAAAAGACTGAAGAAAAGATCATTTCTAAGAATTAGCAAATACCATGCAATATTTTGGGCACCAACTGAGCCAAAAGCTTACTAATGCTGAGGTATTTCCTTAAAATACTTGGTCTTACATGAAACAGCCTTCCTATAAACTTGTAGAGCTTCAATGATTTAGGAAAATGACCACTTACATTTTGTTATTTTTTTATACTTGCCCTGACCTCGCATTAATTTTTACCTATAGCAAAAAAGTATCTTTTTTTTCTTGAAGGCACACTAACGGGACTAAAACAAGCGTATTGTTTTAGTGAGTAAGCTTGTCTGTAGTCATCTACTAATCATAGATATGCTGAAACATGTTTTGTTTAGAATAAACATGTGAATGCATGAACTGGAAACCTAAAGGCATCACATTGGACTTATCCTCCTATAATGATGTAATTTGTATAGTCATCATCAATTCCATTTTCCCATTGTTCTGATTCTTCAATAATCACCCAGTCTTTGGAAACTCACCATGTCAATAAGTGTAGAGGGTGTATCATTCATTCAAATGATAATTTAAAAATCGCAGGAATTTTAGATAATCTTTTATTTCCTTTATTTATTGGTACTGTCTCACCATCTCTACTGGGAATGACTTGCCTAATGTTCAGTGAAGTATTTCTTATCCACAAACAATGCCCAGGAAAGCAATAGTCAAGAGATTAAGGAATGCATTTCATAAGGTAATTCTGCATAAGACCTCTTAAAAGTATTGAAAATTAAGGGCTTTGAGGACTAGGATGCGCATGAGCTAAGCCATGTCATTTTCCATTCCCTCATATGTATGTGAAGGTTGGATATTGACTAAGGGACACAGAAGAAGAATTGATGCGTGTGAATTGTGGTGAAGAAAAATGAAAGTACCAAAAGGACAAACAATTCTATCTTGGGAAAAGTATGGCCAGAATGTTCTTAGAGGCAAGAATGCAGAGATTACACCTTTTGGATATTTTGCAGGGGAGACCAGGCCCTGCTTGGTAGAAGGTGGCAAAAAAAGAAGGAACGTTCTCAATGAGATTGATTGGCAAGGTGGCTCAAAAATGGGTTCAAGCTGAGGAAGCTGGCACAGGAGGGGATTGTGTTGAGTTGTGTTTTGCATAGGGTTGCTATGAATCAGAACCAACTAGGTGGGACCTGCCAGCAACAGCACCTTTATAAGACTTTCAGAATAAATTAGATTGGTAAAATGTATTTGTGAGACTCAATCTAAAAGACCGCTCACTTTCACTGTAGGATTAAAAAGTTGAAAATGGAACTAGCAAAAGAATTCTGCAAGATGCTTCCATTGTGGAGAGTGGTCCTCTGGTCTCCATTGACTCCAGGTAGGACCTTGCCTTACACCTTAGGTACAGAGTTTCATATACAGAGTTTTCTTCTTTGGAGATAGACTATTCTATGAAAGGTTGGTGATAGAGAATTAGAGGTATGTGGTTTATAAATAATTGCACTTGGGCAATTTGTTGGAACAAATGATACTTGAGTGTTTCCTGTGAGCTCTATTTGGTCTAAATGCAGAAAGCAAGCTGATGGTAGGTGTGTCCTCTATCCTGTCCCCAGGTTTAGAAAAATAAACGAAAAACAAAACGATCCCCATGATTATGTTTACTCTAAATATCAGAAATATAAATGAGGAAGAAGAGGGAGAATAATAGGGCAAATGAAAATGGCTTAATGTCTTCCTCCAATGGAAGACATCCTGTCTGCTACAGCCCCAACATAAGGGGAGAAGGTCTCAACTTTACATCACATTTGGGGTTTGCATTAAAAGATGAGCAAGTGCATTTTAATTAGTGAACTAGGACTTTGTCCTACATTTAAATTGTTGGATAACTTTTTGTTTTCTAAAAGTAAACTAAGAAGCCTTATTGTTTGTCCAAATGTTACCAACAGTAAAGAATATATCTAGCCCTAGAGAGAAGATGTGAAAGAATTACAGAAGACTCAATAAGTTCCTTTATGATAAGTAATGGCAACTGTATACCTTAATCAGCAGTCAGAGGGCTTCAGTGGCCTATTCCATTACCCACTGCATGCCTTAGTTTCTTGGTTTAGCTTTCCTGATTTACCCGTCTCTCCCCACCTACATCAGATGATATAAAATGACTATTCTGTGAGTGTACCTTTCTATTTTTATCTATTCTCATTTTGAAAAGAGAAAATCCTTTAGTGAATTTAAATCTACTTCCCTGAACCTTCTATCATGTTGTCCTAATTCTGCCTTTTCCAGTTACACAGAATAAATTAAGTACCTCTTTTATATGATAGCCCTTAGAGTCCTTGAAAAGAACCATCATTGTACTCTTTCTTCTCGGTCTGCTATTCTCCACACCAAATAGCACATTTTCCAGTTCCTGCTAAGGCCTTTTAACCAATTCCTCAGACAAATGTCTGCATAATAAAAAAAATCATTCCACCTCTTTTAAACAAGTATGAGCAATACTTATTCTGAAACTATGAATAATGTGAATACTTTCACTTAGATGCTTATATTTATCTTAAACTTTATATTTGAAAAGTGAAATGCTTTCTAAAAACCACTATAATACTACTGATTCAGTCAGAAACTTTTGGAGTTAATAGATTATGGAAATGGGAATTTTGAGCACAGCATGACACCTTTCCCTGTGATCAACAAATGGACTTTGTGCTTAAAATGAATTGTGGCATCTTCATCTCTTGTGTAACCTGAGAATATAGCCTGTTTTTTTCTATGGTACTTTGACTAAAAACAGATAGTGACCTCTCAGTAGTGACCAGAATAGACGGTGATCTCTCACTTTATCTCCAACACATCTCAGTATTCCCAGGAAATGCTGAGTTATATGTGTGTATTATGTGTCACCTGGCTAATCCTACTTCTATGCTTATTCCTGGAAGGGAAAGAACAAGATCTTCTGGCAGCACAAAGGTGTATGCAGAGTTAATTTTCTTGCTCCACTGTGGCCTAAGACCTGCTGACTATAAGGGAGGACTGTCCTTTCCTCTATCTGCTGTTAAAAAATAAAATGGTACCATCATTATGGAAAACAATTTGATATTAAAACATTAACTACAGAACTATCATCAATTCCACTTCTCAGTTTATACCTCCAAAAAATTACAAGTACAAAGTCATTGTCCATTATTTACAATAGTCAAAAGGGATAAAGAATCTGCCGATCAACAATTCTGGGGCCAAATTTATAAAATGTGGTCTATCCATACCGTGGAAAATTACTCAGCCCTAAAGAAAAAGTTATGATACATTTTGCAACATAAGAGAATCTTGTAAATATTAAGATAAGTACTAAAAAGTGAGACACAAGAAGTCACATACTCTGTGTGTTTGGTATTGCCCAATTTGGAAAGACACAAAGTAAACTGGTATTCTCTCAGACAGGAAGCTTGAAACAATCTAATGTGCTTCAGAGTGATCTTGCTGTTGGATATTATTGAGTTGGCCTCATCTCAGAGATATGCTATGGACAACAGAAAAAAAACACTCTCCAGCCCTGCACAATCCTCACAATTATATTTGAGCCTATTAGTGCAGCCACAGTATTAATACATCTCCATGAGGTCATTCTTTTTTTCACTGTCCCTCTACAATACAAAGCACTATATTTTCTAAGTAAGTGGGATACAAAGTACAGTGACAATGTTCATGTGATGACCAGCTGTAGTGGGGGTACCCCCCCCAAAAAAAAAAGAATTTTGCTGGGTGGAGTGGAGCTTTCAGTGTGGCATTTTTCCTAGTAGACAAGTAACTTGCTCTGAGTTAGTGCATCTAGTGGCATCTCCTGTGAAGATTCTTTCTGGTCAGAGAGAAATTTTTTTGTAAAAGCCATTTTACTCTAACCTACTTTTTTGGTGGTGACTGATATAAAAGAAAAACATGTCACCATGAAATTTTGCTTCCTGCTTGGAAAAAAAGTGGTTCAGAATCTGTTGTGATGTTGAACACAACTTACAAGAACTGTGCTATGGAGGAAACGCAAGTGTATGGGTGGTTTTCTCCTTTCATAAAAGGTGAAGAGTCAACAGACGACAAACCTCATTTGGGATCCTAGTTCAACTTCCAGAACTAATGAAAATGTCGACTTGCAGCACATTTGCAGTTCGTTCCTCCAGGACAGACTATTAATCCAGCTTTCTATTTAAGTTTGGAAACTGCTTCACAACCGTTTGCAACAAAAAAAGCCTGATTTGTGGCAGAAGGGACTGGTTTTGCCACCACAGCAATGCACCTGCTCACACAGCCATCTCCGTGAGCCAGGTTTGGGCAAATAATAGCATGTTTCTCTTACCCCATGCGACTGACTCACCTGACCTCGTTCTGTGTGACTTCTTTTTGTTTCCCCAAATGAAGAAGGACATGAAAGCACAGCAATTTGATTCTGTACAAGAGGTGAAGATAAAAATAAGGGTGGTGCTATCAGCCATCCAAACAGATATATTAAAAAGAGGTTTCCAATAATGGAATTGCAGATTTGACAAATATACTGTGCAGTGGAGAGTACTTTGAAGATGATTAGGTTGTTTTGAAAAAAAATTAATACCTAGCTTTGATAAAAAAAAACTTTTAATTCCATTTTGGGGGATACCTGCTCATATAGCAATAAAAATAAGCAAGCTGTTGCTACATACATTAGTATGGGACACTCACAAATATAAATAATTCTGAGCCAAATAAATCATGCACAAAATAATACCAACTGAAAAATAAGAAAAACATTTACACTGTTAGAAGTCCACACAGTACATTGAGGAGATGTGTTAATGGGGAAACACAGTTTAGGACTGCTTCTAGACTCTAACAATGCTTTTTTAATCATCCTCATGCTAGTTTTTTTAAAAAACTAGTGAGTTATACAGGAGGATCAGTAAAAAAATGTTATAAAATCATGACAAACCTTCATTAAATATCAAAATGGGAAGCTACTCTTTCTTGATATACCCTCCATCTGATTCTGTAGGCAGCAATTCCATCTCTCTAGCCTTTTGTACTCTTACACTACATCAAAGCAACAGTGCGGGTATCCTTAGGGAACTAAAATTACATCGCTGTGGAAGCTGTGGAATGTTCTGTGAGTTTAGGGAACAAAAAGGAGTCCACTTAAAGGGGCACATTCAGATGTAAGGTAAAGTTTCACAACAAAAGTATTGTAGGATAGCATTTGTTTTGTTTTGTTTTTTCTCAGAGAATGAGCTGGTGCGTTTTCTTGATGAAGGGGAAAAATTCCCATTGTGACTTTTCTGGAATTTCCCTCACTATTGCACTTTTGCACTTTCTAAAAATGTCTTCATAAGAAATCTTAGAGATCGTATCTGAGGTTGCAAAGGCTTGTCTTCAAATAGCCATCTCAGTGAAGTGTCAACTATGTCCACAGAGAAGGAACTCATTGGTCCATGTGAGTCAAGGATTGCAAATAACAAAATCCACAATGAGCAAGGGGATTAAATTGGAGCTTGAATTCTGAGCAGCTGGTTTGCATGAGACGATGCATGACAGTGAACTCTCAAAACTCATTTGCAGAGTCAGCACACCTGCCAAGCCTTCATTGGATTCCCTCAGACCATTGACAGGAGATGTGAGTAATTTTGCCCTGAGATAAGAGTGCATTGGAAAGTGCATTACTGTAGACACAGGATAAAATCTAACATATTATTTGTTTTCCTTTGTGGTTCATTTTACATTTGTTCTAGTTTCTGTTTTCCTCTGATTTCACTTGGATTGAGATTTTGCTGTGTTTTATTGTCCTTGTTGATATTTTTGGTATAGGTTTCTTTATATGAAATCTAGGTTAGGTGAATTTACAAGCATGATAGCTAGATTATAATTCATTTTGGTTATGGTTAAGAGAATAGTGAGGCGCTAATATGAATGAGTATAAGAAATTTTCTAAAGCATTGTAGTGAAGATAGTATAACTCTTCTTAATGTATTTAAATCACTTAATTATAAAAGATATGAATTATATGTTAATAAAACAGTTTTTTTTAATTCTTCATAATAAGCACCCAATTAGTCTGTGTACTTTGAGAAAACCTACCAAAATTGCCCCTTGTGGTCCTTAAAATGTTGCCATAAACTTTTGGACTAATCTTTCTGCTTTGAATTTAAATGGCCACGCAGATCATCTTGGAAATCACTGTTTTGATTGGATCTTTAATCAGCAAGCACCTTAACAAAACATAATAAGTGAATTATTGAGAAAACTTGCCTGCAGCCATCCACTGACTGCAGGGCCACACGTAAGCATATTAGTGCATGAGAGAACTAGAACCCTAGTAGCAATACTTTCTGACTTATCATTGCATTTATGATTCTGTTGAGTATGTATATACATTATACTTCAATGTATAACATTTGTATTTTAAAATAAGAAAATATAGCCAAGAAATAAAATCACATGCATGAACTTAATTTAATACAGTAATTTAAAACTGGTATTTCAATTTTTTTTTTCAGATTGGAGATGACAATGTGACTTTATATGGAAATCTATTCAATACTTCTCTCCAAATGGCAGAAAAAAACTATTAGTACACCCCCTTATAATAATTGACAGATTAGTTTCATGTTTATAATTATTTTCCCACTTCATTATTGAATTGATATAAATATGACATACCACTTCACTGGCTTTTTCCTGCTAAAAGGTTAGCAAATCTCCAACTGAGAAAAATAGATTTGATTGTTCCTAGTGGATCCATGCTAGCTTTTAGGAATGACCACCATTTTTGTATGCTCTTTCTCAAAAGAGTTTAGAATCTTGAGAAAAAGTGACGTCAAAATTAGTTGTTTTAAATTATAGAATTCTCTTTTATTATAGAATATTATAGGTTATAGGGACCCTCCATTTTGAAATTTAAAAACCAGCATGGGAGGGTTTCTGAATTTTTCATATTAATAATCAGAAAGAGTCTATATAAATTTATCTATTTGCAAAGGAATTTTAAATATCACTTTTTCTAGTATTTATACATAGCTACTGCTTCAGATCATTGAGGCTTAGAGTGCCATAAATAATTTTGATATTTTTAATATTACAAGCTGTGCATCTCCTTATGAGGAGAGAAAAAAAATCTTCTTTTTTATTAGCTACTAAATTTTTTACACGTATAAGAACCCACAATATTTTTCAAGGCTGAATTCAATTCTAATTCCCTGCCCTCACATTAAACTCTACATAAACTGCTCCATATGAATAGTTATTTAATATTTTATTACAGCTTTTAATTTTACTATCCCCCAGTAACTTATTCCCTTGCTTACAAACCTGGTCAAGAAATTCTTGCCATAACTAATATGAATACTCTACTCTATTTTTCCTGCCTTTTAGAAATACCTAACACCTCCCACCTTCATTCTTGTCTAATAACAATTAAAGCATTTTAAGTATTTATTTTAAGTATCTCTTTCATTTACAATGTCCAAGTTTACCACAGATTAAATAATATAAGCAGTTCTATATAAGAATAGGATAGTTGCTAAGGTAAGTTTCAGGATCAAAAATCTGGGTTCCATTTTTTCCTTTATTAGCAATGGGATCGTAATTAAATTATTTAATCTGTGTCAGCCTCAATTTCCTCTTTTTGTAAATAGGAATAAGAATATATAACTGCAGGAGTCCTAGAACAGACATGATGATACATGACACCAAAGATGTTATCTCTATGTATATTCCAAGTTTCAGATTCCTAATAGAGATCATGTTATTGCTCCAATGTGTTTCTAAATACATATTACTCCTGAACTACAAATGAGAGCCCACAGATATGTGGACTAAAGATCCTCTTTGGAACAGGAAGTTGCTCCCAGAGGAATTATTCTGAATTTGACCAGCCTTGTTGTCTTTCACTATCTCCACCACCAAAACATTATTAGCAGCTCTGACTACTACTCTTGCTCTTACTGTGACAACTTCTCTTACTACTGCTGTTCTTACTGTTACCACTGCTACCTAGACATCACCTTTGTGACGAGTAAGAAGGTGGCATGGGTTCCAGGGCTTTGCATTCTTGCCACAGAGTGATGATCCTAAGCATGCTTAAATAACTGAGCAGTGACCAAAAAAAAAAAAAAAGGAAGAAGAAAAGAAAAAAAAAAAACAAAGATGTTCACTATGCTCAGAGTAGACACAATGCATTACATGTGTTAGAAGCACAATTAAAAGTACATGAGCAAAGAGAACAAACAGCATATGAACATAGGAAATTTCAACAAGTGCAGCTTACTTCTCAGGGTCGTGTAGGGAGGGGTTGTTCCTGTGAGTAAAGCACAGCTGTCATTTATCTTGCCAATACAGTATCTGTCCACCACCTCTCTAGTCGGTTGTCTCCACGAGCTATGCCCAACCATCCAGGGCCAACAGAATATTTGAGCTACAGCTAAGGAAGCCAATTAAGAGTTGGGATACTAAAAATAAGGACCTGATTCCAAGGGCTTATGTAGAAAGAAAATGATTGAAGAATGATGATGGCAACAAATGTACAAATGTTGACACATAATGGGTGTATGAATTGTGATAAGACCTGTAGGAGGCCCCCCAAAATGATTTTTCTAAAAAAAAAGAGGCTACTAACTGGAAGGCCAGTAGTTCTAACTCATCTTCTAATCTGAGGGAAACAGACCAGGAATCTGTTTCCCTAATGAACTTACAATCTTGGAAATGTTTAGAGCCGGTCTACTCTAGCCTCTAGAACATAGGTTCTCAACCTGTGAGTCGTGACCCCTTTGAGGGTTGAACAACCCTTTCAGAGGGGTCACTGAAGATCATCAGAAAACATATTTCTGATGGTCTTTGGAATGGAGATACCATTCCTCTATCGGTCTCCAGGCAGATATGCTGATCTGGTGAGAAAGAAGCGATCTCAAGCTTTACAGTGATGTTGACTTTTTACAAATACTGTCACAAATTGTAGCCATGTAGTTTACTGTTGCTATGTTAAGATTGCTACCCATGCTGTACCATGCTTCAAGACAAAACTTCGCTTGTCACTAGAAATAAAGATTTCACAATATATAATTATATATTGTCTTTGTGATTAATCACTGTTTTAATTATGTTCAATTGGTAACAATGAAAATACATCCTGTATATCAGATATTTACATTATGATTCCTAACTGTAGCTAAATTACAGTGATGAAGGAGCAGCGAAAATAATTTGACAGTTGGGGGTCCCCACCACAAGAGGAACTAGATATATGAAAGGGTAACGGCAGGAGGAAGGTTGAGAACCACCACTCAGAATCACTTGAAGACAGAATCTACTCAATAGCAGTGGTTTAAAGAAACAGATCATCTCATAGGATGCTCTAGGTCAAAACATACAAACTGGGGAAATGGAGGTGGGAGAAGCCTCTTTTCTCAAAGGCATTTTTTGGAAATCTTATTGCACCACTCCTGGAGAAAATAAATTAATAGGAGAGGATTACTGTGAAGTGAAAGGAATCAGAATAAGAATGAAAGGAAAATTAAGCATAAAAAAGAAAAGCCTTTTATAGGATCTGTACTGCACATGTGCAGTTCCTTTATTCAGAAAAGTGTTGCTAGAGAACCCAGCAGGGGTAAACTATTATTTATCTCTGGTTATTAGCCAAGCCTAAATTGTATAACAAAAATAACAAAAGGTTTTCTTTACATCTAATTAGACATAGAGTCTGGAACAATGTTCTTCTGAAAGGATGCATTTAAGATGCTTTTTTGGAATTGAAATAGTAACAACATTTGTTTTGTGTGATAAACAGAAGCCTTTTGGCAGTGCAGTTGCTTTCATTTTGAAACTGCCAAAAAATATTTGCTTATCTATGGAATTTCAACTACTTTCCCTGTCTGTGACTCATATGAATAGTGAGGTAGAATGAACAGCGCTGGCTATGCAAGAGCACACAGGAGCATGCTCTGGTCACCAGGCCACTCTCTCCTCTACCCCCTGCCCACACACTGAATGAGATGCTCCTGTACTCCAGAAGAGGTATGAATGTAGCAGAGATAAAGATGAATGTGGAGAGGCACACACATTCACAAGAGGGGAAGTAGACTGACAGAAGAACAATGTCCACAGAGGATGACAGGAGTTCGAGAGGCAGGAGTGAGAAGTGTTAACAAATTAAAGACAAGAAAGGGGAGAAATAGGAAAGAGATAGACAGAATGAGATGACAGGTAGTTTAGGGGAGACATGGAAAAAGAACTGGGAAGAGACTGCAAAAAAGACTGTGAAGCGAGGATGGTCTAATATAATTTAGAAAGAACAGCAGAGTTGTCTAAATTACAACAGCATTTGACAGTTTTATGTATTTATAACTGTTTCCATCTCTCTCTCTCTCTCTCTCTCTCTCTCTCTCTCTCTCTCTCTCTCTCTCTCTCTGAATACTATATAGGATTATCTTGGATTTTCTGGGTTTTATCACCACAGGCATGTGGGATTAACAGCCTGATGAAGTAAAGGATTATTTAGCCAACTCAATACTGATGCTTGCAGCATCCTTCCAAGCTCTCTGAGCATGTCTAAAAAAATGCAGTGACCTGGGAGGAAAGCTGAGAGGGGGTAATACATGTGTTATGTTCATTTTTTTAATATCTAAAACTCTTTCATCTTGGCTTTAAATCTATTAAATTACTAGATTAACTGAAATATCTTAATATCCATTCTTGAACACCTACCTGTGATGGGATAATCCCTATCCACATAGAAGGAAATCCAATCAAAACAACTATTATTCATATTTCTGCACAAACTACTAAAGCTAGAGATGCAGAAAATGAATAATTCTACCACCTTCTTCAGTCTGAAATTGATCACACATACTATCAAGGTTCATTGATAATTATTAGTGATTGGAATGCAAAAGTTAGGAATAAAGAGGAAGTAATTGAAAAATAGTCTTCGTGGTAGAAATAAGCCTCAAATCCCATGATAGAATTTTATAAGACAAATAAACTTCATTGAAAATACCTTTTATAAACAGCAACAAGGCAGTTTTTGAACATGGATTTCTCCAGGTGGAATACACAGAAATAGAATTGACTACAACTATGGGAAGAGTCAAAGTAGGAGCTCAATATGAGTAGTGAAAAGCAGGTCAGGGACTTCTGTCCAACAGACTATCGACAGATCATATGTAAGTTCAGGTTGAAGATGAAAATAATTAAAGAAGTTCATGAAAGCCAAACCGTGACTTGGAATCTATCCCACTTGAATTGACAGAACATCTAAAACAGAATTGACATATCAAACAAGAACAGAAGACATGATGAACTGTAGGATAACATGAAGAACACTGTGTATGAAAACAAAAAGTCATTTAAAAGGCAAGAAAGAAAATAAGAGACCAATACAGATGTCAGAAGAGACTCAGAAACTTGCTGCTCATTGTAGAGAAGCTAAAGCAAATGGAAGAAACGAGAAAGCCAAAGAGCTGAACAGAAAATGTCCAAGGGCAGCTGAAGAAGACAAAGTAAAATATAATGAGATACGCAAAGCTCTAGAGTTAGAAAACCATAAAGGAAGAACACACTCATCATCTCAAACAAACTCATGAGAAAATCTAAGACTCAAAGTACAACCTTGAAGGATTCTATGGGCAAAATATTGGATGATGCAGGAAGCATCAAAAAGAACTGGAAAGAATACAAGAGTCACTGTATCAAAATTGATGGACACATTCAGCCATTTGAAGAGGTACCAGATGAGCAAGAACCATGGTATAATTCTTCAATTTCTCCATTACTGATTAAAGTGGTTGATGCATCAATTTGAATAATAGCTGTATTGAGGAAATGACTTGAAGACAGATACATATAACCCTATCATAGATTCCATAGTACTGCGCAAGTGATTTTTGCAATGTCCTTTTTGACAATGAATACAATGAAATTCCTTGATGTGGTGTTCCCAGCATAGTAAGTAAAATGATTTCTGATTCATGTGAGCTCATTCCATTTTATTTTTATCACTTCCAATTTTCCTAGATTCATAATGCTCACATTCCAAGTTCCAATCACTAGATTTTTTCTGCTGTTTCTCTTTACATTGAACCATACCCATCAGCCAAAGCAGCTCCTGAGAGCTCTCCTCCCACGGGGTTTACTCAACTCACATTAGCCTGATTGAAACCACTCCAAAATATCACCTTCTCTATCACACTTCAAGGGAATACTTGTCTGGACCATAATAAATTATGGATGACCCTGAGAAGAATGGGAATTCTAGAACACTTCATTGTGCTCATGAGGAACTTGTATGTGGATAAAAGGGGAGTTGTAAGAACAGAACAAGAGTACTGCTCCTGGTTTAAAAGCAGGAAAGGTGTGCATCAAGGCAGTATCTTCTCATCATATTTAATTTGTATCCTGAGCACATCATCAGAGAAGCTGGTATTCTGAAGAAGAATGTCATATCAGAATTAGAGGTAGTCTCATTAACAACCTGAGCTATGCATATGACACTACTTTGCTTATTGACCGTGAGCAGGACTTGAAGCACTTCCTGTTGAAGATTAATTTCAGTCTGTAGTATGCATTGTGATTCAATGTAAGGAAGAACAAAGTCCTCAAACTGGACCAATAGGTAACCTCATGATAAATGGAGAAGAAGTTAAATCTGTCAAGGATCTTGCCTTACTTGAATCCAAAATCAATGTCCATGGAAATATCAGTCAAGAGAGCAAAGGCAAGTTGCACTACATAAATCTGCTGCACAAGACCTCTGTTGAGTACTGAAAAGCAAGGAGATGTTGCTTTGAAGACTAAAATGCTCCTGACCCAAGGCATGGTATTTTTAATAGCCTCATGTGCATGTGAAGGTTGAACAATGAGCAAGACAAATCAACAAAGAATCAATCTACTTGAATTGTGATACTGAAGAATATTGAAAGTACCGTGGACTGCGAATAAAACAAATCGATCTGTCTTGCAAAAAAGTATAGCCAGAATGCTCCTTAGAGACAAGGATGACATGACTTCATCTTACATGATTTGGACATGTTTCCAGGAGAGACAAGTCCCTGAAGAAAGGCAACATGTTTGGTAAAGAGGAAGGTCCTCAATGAGTTGGCTTGGCTCAAGTAGAGGAATAATTGTGAGGCTTGTGCAGTGTTTCATTCACTTGTGCTTAATGTTGCTATGGGTGGGAACTGACTTGAAGGCATCTAACAGATCTTACTCATTGAAACATTGGAAGGGAATTGAGAAAGATAGTGGCAAAAATACCAGTAAAGATCCTCCAGGAAATAGAAAATGATGTTCTGGATGAAGAAAGCAGCAAGAGGAGTAAGGGATCTGGAATCTCAAAATATTCAATATGGAGAATCAAGGGAATTTTGATGAAAACATCACCATATCTGAGATTGTCTGTAGAGTTTGAGTAAATATCATTGTTTTTTACTCAGAAGTGAAGGCTCAAAAACAGAGCTGCCAGAGACACAATGTTAGGAATACTGAATTCCTTGATGCCACAAAGGATAGTCCTCTAACAATAATTTTGTTTTATTGAACTCTTCCAATTTGGGTCTCCTGCGTCTCTCCTGTTATAGACCTATGTTGAATAAACAAACTCAAATGTTGTTGAATGGATTATGGAATTTTGAGAGGGGATGTGAGGAAATAAATGAAAGAAAAAGAAAAGATACTAATGAATGGACAGATGAAAGAAAAAATCAGGAAAAAAGGGAGGCCTATAATGATTTTATCTCTTCATCAATAAGGGTAGTAAATATCACACAGGAAATGGAGATTACAAGTCTCAGGGACTCTAGTACTTAATATGTACAATGCACAGCCAAAATTGAATCCATAACAGAAATTGTACTGAGGCTGGAATCAAGGTTCATCTAAGTATTCAAAGGTTTGCATACTTTATAGGTATTGATTTTTCCCAAGGAAATGAGCAGTTATAAATAATGGTATCCTTGTTAATATGTTAACAGAAGCCCAATTTATACTTTAGACTCTCACATAATGAGTGCTGAGTTCTCTCTTACTGCATCTTGGGAAGCATAAGTCCTTAGTTAATGATTATTTTAGTATGATATATAAAAGACAAATAAGGAAGCAAAATGGTTTCATTTCACCTCTGGAATCAGAGCTGTCTTGGAGTTTTAGTATCAACACAGTAGAAAACAAACAGCAGGACCTAATACAAATTAATTCCTAACTCGCTCCATTTGGGCATAGCTCTGGCTATGCACAAATGCTCAGATATGTATCTAGGGATGGAGAAACTAGCCACACTCAAATGATCACACGTATTACAGGGAGTAGAAACACGGGCACCAACCACTATATGTTAAGTTGCAGAACTGTCACCAGGGTTAGCTTTTTCATCTTTTCACAGCATTTTCAGTGTAACTAGAGAACTTTATTTCTCACTCTACTCAATCACCATCATACTTAATAATTCAAGAAGTAGATAGTTCTAGTGATAAAGAATAGGATGCTTTAGCTAACTAATAACAATATCAATGTGTAAATTGAGAATTTCTCTATCAATACACAGCCAAAAGATCTCACTATGGAACATTTGATTATGAATGAAAAAGAAAGCAAACTCGAACATTACTGTTTTTCTGGTCCAACTGTTATTCAGTTCTGTAGATGAAAGGATTTCTTTACTAAAATTCTAGCAGTTCCAAACTCCTAGAAATTCATAGAAATTACAGTTCTTGTATAGTCACTGGCTATTTAAAGAGGGGGGGAGACACACAAGAACTTAGAAGTAGCTCAGCACTCTATATGTCAACCAGTTCCTCCAGCATACACATGTGGTTCCCATTTTTTGTCTTTCATGATACCTTTCACAATTTATTCAGCTGTATGATCACTTTATAAGAAGACATGTTTTGGTTATAATAAGTTCACTTGGGGATTATACAGTCCAGCCCATAGTTACCCTAAAAGATAGACATGTTCCATAAAGTTTCTGAGACTTTAAGTCTTTACAAAAGCAGACTGCTTCATCTTTCTCCCAAACAGCAACTGGTGGGTTCTACCTTCCAGTCAGCAATACAATATTGAACCCACTGTGCCACCAGATATCCACCGTGGTATTGAAAAAGTGCAAATGTCCTTTTCAAGACTTAGATAGACCATGGAATTTTCCATTACTTCATAAGCAGGTGAAACTGGACAAGCAAGGAAAGCTGAAAAAAAGGCATACCTTTGAACAACTGTTTTGACAAAACATGAAAAGTTCCATGAACAGGGAGGAATCAAGATGGTGGCCAAGGTAAGCGGCACATACTGAGAGCTCTTCTGTGCACAGCGGGTCTGGTGTTCACAAGGACTAGTGGGAGGATTCTGGTAAGTGACAGCACCCCTACGACAACGCTGAACCCACCTCCACCCCACCCCGACCCTGAGGCAACCCGCCCTGTGCATCTGACCTGAGTTGGAGACCCGAGAGACCTGAGATCTGATCCTTGGTACACCTCAACTCAGCCATCTGGGCTGCTGCTGCACGCCACCGCCACTGGCGCTCGGCTCACCAATTACCCCACGCCACCCCAGCCCTGCTTGCCTTGCCAGATGTTGCTTGACTGCCATACAGCTGTGGTGGGATCCCCTAGCTTACAGCTGCCCACTGCACTTTCCCCTAGGAAAGCTGCTCCCTCCTTCTGTGGCTCCCGTCTCTCCATGTGGCAGGGATCCGCCACTAAGCTCAGGTCTCTCCTTCGATTCACCCAGGGTCTCAGAAACTAACCCGCAGTCTACCTGCGTGCACATCATTCATTGCCCGAGACCGCTCCACCCATCCACTCCTGCCACACCGCTCAAGCTGAGCACCACCTACGCTCTCCCTTGCCCAAACCCACAATGCCTCCTTGTGCTCCTGCCCACTCCTGCCAACACTTCTCTGAGCCACTACCAGATGCTTTGGCACACATCCACGTGTACCCCCTGCAGCACCCTAAGCCCTCCCCACTCCAGCCAGTGCTGCTCGTGCCCGCACCATCTCATTGCTTTCCTAGCGTTCCAGGTCCATGGAGAACTGGAGATACATTCCCCACCCATAGTCAATCTCAAGAGCCCAGGGATTAAGCGACCCAGGTCCAAAGGCTTCCCAGTCAATGCTAGACTACACTCTTCAGTCCTCAACACAGCCAACCCCTGGAGTTGGCACCCCTGAGTCTTATTGTTTCACACTGGGATCATCCACTCCTACCACCCACAGGACTAGTGACCTGTTCCAGGCCAGTGTGACACTTCCCACATGCAGTTGTGACAATCCTCCCCCTTACCCCCCAGTGCCAAGCATCTACATCCTGCAGAGGTTCTTCCCCTGCAACTGCACAAGGACAGTGGGGTTGTTTTTGCCCTGGATCAGCACTCCTTCCCGTGGCAGTGAGACCACACCCCCACCTTTATCTTCTATTAGGCATTTCTACAATAAAGAAAGAAAAAAATTGTAATTAAACAAGAAAAAGGGCTACTAAAAATAGCCTGACAGCCCAGTTCAAACCAGTCCAGGGGCATACATAAGGGCTCCAACTCAACTTCAGTCACTGAAACTCCTTACCACTGTCATCCTCTGAGTCGCCATGGAACTCTGTTTGCATGGAAGTCTGACCCACCTCTATATTAGGCCACAGGCATCCCCTGAAAGCACCCTTATCAGTAACACAGAGAAAGGGCTCAGGGGCCCCTGGTCTTCCAGAAACATGATGCCTACCTCCACAAAGGAATCCAGGAAACATCCGCAAACCACATCACTCTCAACAAAAAATGCAAAGACAAAACACATTAGCAGAGTTAATGACACTCATGGAAGAATCAGACATGGACCTGCCACAAAAGGAAAGCTTCAAAAAACTACTCAGAATAATACAGCAGTTGAGGAAAGCAACACAGAATAAGAATGCAGTGATTGAGGAGATGAAGTCAAAAATTGGGATGAATTCCACGATAGAGGGAATGAAGTCCATGCACCAAAGGGGGCTAATGAATGAGGTAGCAGAAGCTACACTCAAGATCATAGAATTTACAATCAGACTAGAGGAGGCAAAGAACTATATCAGCAATCTTGAAGACATTCAAGCAGACCTCAACAAATGAGAAAGATGGGAAAATAGGATAATAAAAGAGGCAGAAGATAACCTAAGATCAGTGGCAGATGCTAGGTAGAGGAACACTATTTGAATAATTGGTCTACTGGAGCAGGACTTTATGAACAAGTCAACTGCTAAAATAGTGAAGGAATTTCTGGAAGCAAATATTCCCACCTTAATGAAAGAGAATCAAATATTCATACAGGATGCAGACAGAAAATCAACTAGACTAAACCCCAAGAAGAACTCACCTAGACATATAATATTTTAAATAGCCACCTCTAGGAAAAAGAGGAAAATTTAAGAGTAGTACAAGAAAAGAAGACTGTCACAGACAAGGAATCTCGGGTAAGAATATGCTCAGACTTATCAGCAGAAATGATGGAGAGGAGGAGAAAGTGGAGCAACATCTTCCAAAAACTGAAAGAATAAAATTCTTGCCCAAGGATTCTCTAGCCTGCCATATTATCCATTATGCTAGCTGGGGAGATAAGGATCTTCCAGGATAAAGAAAAACTCAGAGAATCTGTTGCAAGGCACCAAACCCTGCTGAAGTTACTGACTGACTCACTCTGGTTAAAGGATCAACATCGACCACACAAAAGCAGGAGACCAATGTGGAGACAACAATTATCAAGATAACAGAATCTCAAAGGGAAGAGAAGAAAGGAATGATGTCACCCACAAAAACACAGGACACTGATGTGAAGGAAGACAAGAAAACACCCAAAACAAAAGGTATGGTATGACAGCAAGGAATCCTCAGATCAAGATAACAACGCCGAATTTCAATGCACTCAATTCATACATTCAAACAAAAAGGCTGAAAGACTGGTTCAGAAAACATAACCCAACCATCCATTGCCTACAAGAGACACATCCTAAGTGTATGGGCAAAATAGACTAAGAACAAAAGACTGGGAGAAGTATACCAGGCAAACAGAAACTTAATAAAAACTGGGGTGGCAATTCTAAGCTCTGACAAAATTGACCTCAAGGTTCAAACCATAAAAAGAGACAAAGAGGGGAACTATATAATGCTCAAAGGATCAGTGTGGCAGTCTTGTGCTTATGTTAATTTTATGATTGAAATGTAGGGATGGAGTCTAGCTTGTTAATCTGGAGATAGTCATTGAGTAGCCAATGAGGCCTCTATGTGGGCATGGTTTTCTCCTGAGACTTCTGGGAAATCTCGCGATATTTCCCTCATGAAGATGAGAAGCTATCTTCCCTCAGTTGTTGGGAGTTAGTTTCAGAGGCAATGAGTCACGGAAAAGACAAAATGGCAGTGTCTGAGAAGCTGGAGGAGCCGGCGGAAAGACAACACGGCTTTGCCCTGATGGAGCCAGACCTCTGAAGCTGAAGCAGCATGCTGTTGATGGACCCTGAGCCCTGGAAGCAAGTAGCCATGGGGAGACCCCTGCCAGTGCCAGAATTCTGCACCCACTGACCTGTGACTTTGTGAGTCAGAAGAAGACTTTGTAGACTATTTTCAGGCATATGGGTTAATATTGGACTTATGACTTTGTACTGGACTGGATTGGGATGCTTTCTTAGTGTCACTATTCCTTTTGTATATAAATGCTTTCCTTATATATATATGCATGTCTTTGAAATTTGTTCCTCTAGTCTACCCGGACTAACACAATCAGTAAACCAGAAACCAGTAAATATATTGAATATTTACACTCCTAAAAATGGACCACTGAAATTCATCAAACTATTCAAAAGATGAAAAAAGAAATCATAGATTCAACAATCATAGTAGGTGACTTTAATATATTGCTCTCAGAGAAAGATAGATAACTGGGAAAGAAGCTCAGTAAGGAGGCTATAGAACTAAAGAGTGAAATTAGGTAATTGGATCTGATAGACACTTCTAGAACTCCATAGAAATGCAAACAGGAATGCACATTCTTCTCAAGCCCACATGGCTCATTTTCAAGAATAGAATACATGATTGGAAAAAAGTCAAACTTGAGTAAATTCAAACACATAGAGATTATTCAGATATTTTTCTCATGTCACCATGCCATAAAGCTGGAGATTAATAAAGGGATGACCAGAAAAGCAAGGGCAAACAATTGAAGGATGAACAATGATCTTCTGTGACATGAATGGGTACTGGCACAGATTAGAGAGGAGGTTAGGAAGTTTCTAGAAACTAATGTGAATGGAAATACAACATATCAAAATGTATGAGATACTTAAAAGGCAGTTAGCAACGGCAACATGATATCAATAAATACAAGATGCTTACCTCACCCCATGCACAAGGTGGATCACAGATCTAGAAGGAAAACCTCAAACCACAGGACCATCATCAAAAGAGTTGGGACTAATCTAAGATCATTGTCCCAGGGAATACATAGGCTCACTGCAATAGGGAAAGGTATACACCCCGATGAACTGGAAATTGACAAAAGGGACTTAATAAGAATAAAATATTTTGTTAAGAATTTTTGTAACTATGTTCATTATAGATATCAGAATGGGAGTACTTACAGTAAAAGAGGAATGTGGAAGAACAAATTAAAATACCTGGGAATATATTTAACCTAAAAAAACTAAAGACTATAAGGAAAACCATAAGACCCTACTTTACAAAACCAAAAGCTACCTCCAAAAATGGAAGAACATCCTATGCTTGTGGATTGGAAGACTCAACAAAGTAAAGATGTCAATATTACCCATACTACTTTATAATTTAAATTACTTTATAATTTTAACACTATTCTGATTCAAATACCAACAACCTTTTTCAAAGGATGGAAAAACTGACCACCAACTTCATATGAAAAGGGAAAAAGCCTGAATTAGCAAAGAGCTACTCAAGAGGAAGGACAAAGTTGGAGGACTCACTTTACCTGATTTTAACACCTACTATACAACCACAGCAGTCAAAACAGCATCATACTGGCATAATGACAGACACTCAGACTAGTGGAAAAGTACAGAAAGCCCAGAAATAAAACCATCAGTATATAAACAGCTGATCTTCAATATGGAACCCAGAAGCATCAAGTGGGAGGTGGATGCCTTCTTTAACAAGTAGTGTTGAAAACATTGGATGTCCACATATAGAAAAATGAAGCAAGATGTTTACCTTACCCCATGCACAAGGTGGATCACAGACCTAGAAGGAAAACCTCAAATCACAGGACCATCATCAAAAGAGTTGGGACTAATCTAAGATCATTGTCCCAGGAAATACATAGGCTCACTGCAATAGGGAAGGATATACACACAGGTGAACTGGAAATTGGCAAATGGGACTTAATAAGAATAAAACACCTCTGCACATCGAAAAATTTCAACAAACGTGTAACAAGGCAACCCACAGACTGGGAGAAGTTTTTTAACCATGACACATCAGATAACGTGCTTATTACTAAAATCTATAATACCTGACTGGCCAATAAAAAGGGGGAAAGAGTTAACCACAGAGAAAATGTGGGAAAGAACAGAAAAGAAATTTTACTAGGGAGGAAACCCGAATGGTCAATAAGCACAGGAGAAAATGCTACCAATTTTCAGCCATAAGAGCAATGGAAATTAAAAACAATTCCATGGATTATGCGATATACCTCTGGTTCCTTGAGACTTCATCACCTCCCACTGCAATGATCCCAGTGCTAATTCTCACTCTGGACTGGCCCAGAACATATACATAGGTATAGGCAAAAGATAAAACCCATGAGACATGGAATCCAGGAATAAGAACGGGAATAGTGATACCAAAAAGGTAGGGGAAAGGCGGGGACAGAGGGGGAGAAAGGGCAATGAATCACAACGAATGACACATAACCACATACACCCCTCCAGGGTGAAGAACAACAGAAACCAGAAGGGAAGGGAGACAGTGGTCAGTGTGAGATAAGAAAATAATAACAATTTATAATGAATCAAGGGGCCATGAGGCAGGGAGGAGGGGAAAAAAGAGGAACTGATCCCAAGGGCTCAAAAGAAAGTAAATGTCTAAAAAAGAACAATGGCAATATATGTACAAATATGTCTGATACAATTGATGTATGTATTGTAACAAGAGTTGTAAGAACCTCCAATAAAATAATCTTTTTTTAAAAATTCCATGAACTACTTCACACCTTTTTCTTCACTCTGTGTTAAATTGCTCTTCATCCTCCATGATACTTGCAGTCCTGGGGATGGGAAACAAGGAAGAGTCAAGGGGATGGGAAACAAGGAAAAAGTGCTGCTGTTATCTGGCTATTTGTTACTTCAGGGTGGCAGGTACCTTATGGACAGAATTTGTAGCTCATCTATAAACAGTTCACAGTCGTCCCTATTGTATAATTTCCACAGTCAGGCAAAAGGATATCCAGCTGACTGCTTTCAATATTTCACTTTTCATTTCCTTCTACCAGTAGACAGTTTTAACTTCAAATTGCTGGGAATTCTTTCCTTGAGTAAGCTCTTCTCATGGGTGGACTTCCATCCGAAGAATTCATTCCGAGTTACTTCTAAGTAACACACAGTCTAAGCAGGCATATCCTTAAACCAAAATTGAAGTTTTCATCTGTCTCTTTCTGTCCCCTATTCTTGCCATCCTATCACATATCAGTCACCTCAGTTTCACCTTTAGAATTCTCCAGATAGGTAACACTTGTTTTATTTATTTATCCCTGACCTCTCCTCACCACAACACAACAAAATACAACACAACATACACACACACACACACACACACACACACACACACACTCTAGTCCCAAAAAACATATCAAGCATTCCCAATGATTCCATCTTGGGATAAAATGAGCAACTAGTTGGGGGCAGATTCCATTCCTCTGTCTTGAAATGACTTTGACAACTCTAGAATATTCTCTTGCAGCCTTTTTTGCTTGATTTGGAGGTGGAGAAATAGAAAAACAAAGATTATTGTACTCCTAGAATGCTTCACATTTTTTCTAAATTTCCCAATTTTTGATTACATAGGTTAGATAGCAAATAAGATAATTCAATGCATTCTTATAAAACCTAGAGCAGATTTTCTCAGCAAACATTGGTTCTACAATGCTTTGGGTTAAATTCTTTGTTTTGTACTGTTTTCTATGGGCAAAGGCTAGCCTGGATCGTTGAGATATGAGACATCTGGGAGCGTCCCTGGCACCGACACACTCGATGTCAGTAGTACACACACCCCCTTTAGTCGGAACAAATGAAAATGCCTCCAGACATTACTAGATGCTCCATAGTAGGCAAATTTACCCCCGTTTGAGGACCACCACTCTGGAGCCATAGTAGATGGTTACATTCTTATTAGAATGTGGAGACAGTTTTTCTTGTGATTTTGCCTTTAAATTTGAGGTTGTACTAAAATTCTGAGACAACCAAAAGAATGCATGTAGCTTGACTAGTTCCTTCATTAATTCTCTATTGATTTAGTGCATCCTCAATCTTCATTTACCATGTAAATATCCAGGTCCTATCTACCAGACATAATCATGGACACTGGGGAGAGCTTATAGATTGATTATACCAGTATCATCCGAAAGCCTTCAACAGAGAAACATTATCATCAAAGTGATGCTTGAAATTTCTAAAGCATCATCATGGATAGTGACTAGAAAATGGAGAGCATGGTATTACAGAGACCAGTTAGAAGGGAGTTATTTTAATTTTTAAAAATTATAAAAATGATACTAATAGTCTGGACACAATTCCTGGAAATGAAATGAAAATCAAACTGAATGTGCATTTAAAGACTATTGATGGAATTTTTGAGTGGTTAGGTAGATTGAAATGAGAAAAGAAAGATATATCTTCTTCATTTTCTTGCCTGGATGATTATCATAGCTGTCCTGACAAATATGGGATTGTTGGAAGGAGGGTAAAAGAACTTGTTGGGCAGATAAATAGTTGCTAAGGTAATCATGAGATGGGTTTCTAGGTATTTATTTGTGAATTTGTCTTGATTGTGTTTTTTTTAAGCTCTATTTATACAGAAATACAAAGTGCTTTTATAGGAAAGTGCTTTCTTATAAAAGATGCAATTGTTTTTTACTTCATTCTCTTTGAAACACTCAAGATAAACCCAAGTAGATTGGGTGATCTGGCAATCATATTTTGAGAAATATGTTACCAACTCAAGACTCTCCAACTAGCTTTCAGATGATCCAAAAATTAGAACACAAAATTTAGACTGCATCTGTAAGAACTTGACTTAAGCAGAATCAGCTTAAAGAAAGAAGGAAAACATATTTTTTCTCCTCAGATAGAAGACATAAGTCTTCACAGGCACTTATGATGACAGATATTTCTAAAATAAAGACTAATTAGAAATGTACAATGAATTTTCTCTTAAATAATAGGGCAATTGGACAGCACTTGTTAATATAATCAGATTTCAAAGAAAGTGCAAAAATATAATTCAAGTGGCCATGAAATTGCTTCCAAACTAAACCCATTGTCATCAAGATGATTCCTACTAAAAAGTTAAGTAGGACTAGAATTTGAAATAGTTTTCTTCCCGACAATTTCTCCCCTCATTCCATTGTATTTTCTTAAATGACCAAATTAAAGATTATTTTTAATTGTCTAGATCTCCTCACCCTTCTGCCAACTACTCTATCTCTCTTAAGTTGTTTCTTTTGTTCTTTATTACTCTCCTGCTTCTGTTGGGACCCATAAGAGCCAGGTTTGGGTATTTTAGAGTCCGGGGTCCAGAACTCAGGTGTATCTTTATAGGGTTAGAGTTATCTTATAACCCCAGGTAATTACCTCAATCTCTCTCAAGTTCATTTCTTTACTTTAGGAATAGATAAAATATTTTCTCTATATGTGTATCATAACATTTTAAGGAGTTCCTTAGAGATGACCATATCACGTACAGAATTCCTTTAATTTATTTTTTCTCTTTCCTTTCTCCTCATCAATTGAGCAAGACAATATAGGAGAGGCAAGATACCTTATACGTGTTTGCTATTATATATTTCAAAATGGTAAGTAATAAAAAAGTTACAGATTTATTCACTGAAATCTGAATGAACAAGGTCAAACCAATGAAACACTAACACAGAGCTATACAGGATCCTGGTGGGGGTGGGGGTGGAGTATTGGGCTGCTAAGTACAGGGTTAGCAGTCAAAAATCACCAGCCACTCTGGAGAGAGATGAGGCTTTCTTGTGCCCTAAACATGTAGTCTCAGAAACCGATAGATCAGTTACACTCTGACCTAGAAGTCTCTGTAAGTTCAAAATAACTCAAGGGCATTGAGTGAGCATAAGTGAAAAATAGAAAAACAATGCAAGTATAGAGAGAAGGAGGCATTGAAAGTCCATGGAAAATTGGAATGGAATGATAATGTAACTTTTCTGCACATATTTGAAGTCCCCTCATATATGTTGTAGAGCCCTTGTGGTACTGTTCGGTAAATATGGGTTTGCTAACCACCAGATTGGTGCCTCAAACACTCCAGCCGCTCTATAGGAAAAGAATGAGTCTATCAGCTCCTGCAACAATCTACAATGGAGTCTTGTCTCCATCCCTAGAAATAAAAATAAACTCATTGGCAGTGGGTTTGGATTTGGGAGTTTAATCTGTATGTTAAAAACCCTGGTTTCACAATGATGCTTGCTCAGCTGCTAATTTTAAGGCGCGGGGCCGGTGGGGGGGGGGGGGGGGGGGGGGGGGGGGGGGGGGGGGGGGGGGGCGCGGAGGTTAAGGGTGCCACCACACTGCCTTGGTGTCATAAGCCTTTTGTTTAATAGGGAGGAACCAAGCAGAGTCCTTTTCTCTTTGGCCCTTCCCCTTCAACCAGAGCTGGACTTGTGTCTAATGACTCACTCTCCTGTTACATCACCTGCCAATTCCAGGACCCATCAGGGAACTCCCGGAAGTGGACTCATTTAGCTGACATCAGACCTCTGCCTTCACCACCCTGTGCCTCCAGTTGTCTCTACTCTCTCAGCCTACATTCTGGCCAACTGGTTTCACATTCGGGAGAGATCTGATTAGAACCAGACTGTATGTATACTTTTCTTCCACAGTTTAATCCATTTCTTGATATAAATTCTCTTTCTATATGCAGTTACAAGTATCACTAGCTTTGCTCTCCAGACAACTCAACCTAAGTCAGTTATTATAAGTCAGAATTGACTAGACAGCAGTTATTTTAGTTTGGGTATATAATATATAAATGCATATTATCTATAATATCCTATATATTCAATATAATTGTTAGATAGATGATAGATAGATGGTGGATGGATAGATAGATGATAGATTAGATAGATAGATAGATAGATAGATAGATAGATAGATAGATAGATAGATAGATAGAATCAAACTTACTACCATTGGTCAATGCTACCTCACAGCAACGCCCTGTGGGTTTCTGAGACTGTAACTATTTACAGAACAAGAGAGCCCAGTTTTTCTCCTGAGGCATTGCTGGTGGTTTTCAACTGCCAACCAGGCAAGTTGTAGTCCAATGCATAGCCATGCACTACCAGGGCGCTGTGTGTGTGTATGTGTGTGATTTATTAACAATGATTATTTTGAATGTCAGATATAGGTATTTAGAGTTTTTATTGACCTGCTTCCCAATCTTTGTATTATTAATATTTAATCTCTTAATGAAAAAATATAAATAAACACAGATAAAAGAAGGCTTCTACTATAAAATAAATTCCAATTAATGTTTTCACTAAAGAATGTAGAGTTTAGTGATTCTGAAAAATAATTCTCACACAAAATAATATCACTTCTTCTGCCCTCTGGAAACTACTGTCTTTCATCCATAGGCAGTGGATCAAACCTGTATTGGAGCCCAGAAAACATATTATAAAAGCTTCAGACTCTTTAGAGTAGTTAGTTTGCATTTCTCTTTCTTTAAAAAAAATAAGATATTTGTCAAATGATTTGTCATTTTCACTATAATAGTATTAATCTAATCAGCTTTAAATGAGTCAATATATTTTATAAAGATTAATGGTAAATAGTATAATTATTAAATTAGTTTTGGCAAATTTTTTCCTAGTCTAAGTGCAGAGCAAATCTCCATAGCGCCTCTCTAGCAGCATTCTGCCCCTTTCCTGCTGCCTTTTTAGAATACTCTAACATTTCTTCAGTAAGGCAGTAATGGAAGTCCCATCCAAATGCAGGCAGGTTTGCAATTTCAACTGAGAATCACCTAGAACTTTAACATAAACTATTGCTTCTCTCTCCCACAATCTCCAGCAGTAAATTTCAAAGGAGAAATAGAAAGAAGCCTTGGGATAGGAATTTTTCATTGTTTTATAGTTAATTATCTACATAATGGATTTTCTCTAAAATTATATTATCCTCAGATACAGGGGAGAAACTCACTCTCTCTCTCTCTCTCTCTCTCTCTCTCTCTGGTTTCCCAGACTTTAAATCTTTATGGGAACAGACCTCATTCTTCTCCATGGTTTGGCCAGTGGGTTTGAACCACTGAACTTATAGTTGTCAGTCCAATGCTTAAACCACTGCAAAATTAATGCTCCTTCCTTCAATATAAAAGAGTTTAAACTTTGTCGTGGTTGTTTGTTGTCTCCCTCCATAAGATGGTCATGGAGAAAGGGTTGTACATTTGGAAATGTAATGCAGCTCATCACTTATGTGCGCAGCCCCAGGGGCCCTCCCACTGTTAGAGCCAGGACTGCAATACTCCTCATCTAGTCTCAGAATTTAGACTTTGCCTAAACCTGCTTTTAAGTGAAATGTCCATTTTTTCAAGGTTTTTGTTTTGTTTTGCTATTTTTTAAATGGAATACATCACCCAAATATGCAACTCTAACCAAATTCATTGTTATCGAGTTAATCCAGATTCATAGCTCTACCCTCTAGTGCAGTAAAGAACTGTGTTTTTGAGTTTCGGAGACTTTAAATTTTCATGAGAGGAGACAACCTCATCTTTTCCCTGTGGAGGACCTGGTGAGTTTGAACCTAAGACCTTGTGGTTATCAGCTCAGTGCAAATCCTGCCAGCTCTCTCTCAAAACCTCTTCCACACAATACCTCTAACAAGCACCATTTTTAACATATTATACCCCTTTAACACTAGTTTTCGTTGTCTATGAGGCTATGTCCACTTACTTGTTCTTAAAGTAAGGGGTCGGCTGCCAATTCCCATTCTTGTAAATGGTCCTGTAATGTATCTTTATACAGTGAGCAGTGTACATGTACTATTTTCCTGGCACCATGCTGGATCCCGAGATGTATGGAATCAGTTTTACTTGCGTGGGGCCTAGAGCATGATATATAGCAGAATACTAGAATGGAACTTTTCTCTTTTGACTGAAAATACAAATACATATGAGCTTGCCAACCATCAGTATGCAATAGAGATTCCTCCACTGGCAGAGTTTAGAAAGAGGCAATAGAAAAATTTTAAACACCTCCTAGATCAGGAATATACTTTTAAAAAAACTAGTCAGACTTCCAGTTCTGGCCATTATGAAGTACCTGGTACTGAACTTGCCCTTTTACTGTAAATCACCAGAAAATTCTTTTTAAAATACATGAAACAAATATTTTCAGACTTTAGATAATAAGGAGCAAAAGACTGTGTAAAGAAGAATAGACAAAGAGAGTCTTCTAATGACATCCTCCTGGACTGCAGTGCAGAGGATTCCAAGGACAGCTCACTGGCTTTAATGAGTCTGAGAGGCAAGGATTGGTGCTTGGAAGGCTGAGATGTTTCTAATTTGCAGGGCAAAGAATCAGAGAGCAAGGAATTATACACAGAGAGAGTTCCAGATATGTGCCTAAGGACCTTTAAGTCTTTGGCTGATGATAAAACTCTAGGCAACATTAAAAGAAAAGTTACAGAAAAAAATTGAGAGGAATCATTCAAGGAACTCATACAAGATTATGATATATTTGAGCCCTGACTAGTAAAAATGGGAAGCTATTGAAACTAAAATTCAGAAGGGGCTCGGTAGTGACCTAAACTGGCTCCAGACTACAGGTTACTCTAGAACATGGGTTGGCAAACTTTGAGACCGAAGAATCAATCCTGTCCCTCACAACTTAAAATTTATTTGAGATCCACGGATATATTTTATTGCAAATAAAATTGACATTATCTGAATAGCATTCCTTAGAATTTTTATATATGAAACTATGAGAGCTTATGCTCATTGTCACTTTTACTTCGGAGTCACTGGAAGAACATTTTTACTGGAAGAACATTTAAAATTAAGTCGGGGGGGGGGTGATTAAGCTGTATCAGAGATGCATAGCTGCCAGACAAACCAAACTTTAACAATATTCCATTGACGACAGCAAACCCAAGAAATGCAGTAATGCAAAAATCACCATGAACAGCATTCTTAGACAAATAGCTTCAGGCATTTCACTTCCCACCAAAAGGACTAAACACTTTGGAAATATTATCCCAATATAAACATATAGATTTCTATAATGTATCTGCAAAATATGTTTTATTATGTGTCATCCAGTTGGTTCGAACCCACTGTAACCCTATGGACAACAGCACAAAACACTGCTCCGTCCTGAGTCATCTTTAGATTGTTCCTGTGCCTGAGCCAGTTATTAAAGCAATTGTGTCAATCCCGCAGATCGGTGACTTACTTCTCTTTCACTCACTTTACTTTATCAAGCTTGATGTCCTCATCCAGGGACTGGTCACTCCTGAAAACATGACCAAAATATGTGGACTGAAGGCTCATCAGCCAAGCTTCTAAGGAGCAAGCTGGATATCCTTTACAAAGACAAGTGTTTCTTCAACCATTACCAGGATTTTTATATTTTTTTGGAGGGGGGAGGGTTGTAAACTCTCTATTTTCATTTTTTCTAATAATCATTTCTATCAAACATCATATCAACAATATTAAACAGAAGAAATCATTATCAACAAAATAGAATAAGATCCTGAACTCAATTCTTAAAACAGCCCAGTTCAATCCTTATCTAACTTACCTTAATCCTTATCTGAACTACTCCATTGATACAAAAGACTACCTTGGGCTTCTGAGTGAAGCAAGCCAGGGCCAGGCTTTCTGACAGCCATTTTAACCTTTTGTCAGCCATTTTCACTAAACAGAATGAATGTTTGAGAAAATCAATAGGCAGATTCCACCCCTGAGATAAAAATATACATTAATCACATTCATTTTTTCCATTTCAAAGAAGAATAACCAAAACTTTAACTTTTCATGTTCTTTCCGGAAAACAACCCACAACCCCCCTGATCATATCTGGAGGTTTGGTTCCCATATCTGGGCTTTGGTTTGGTTCACAGATGTTGCTCTGAGGATACCCAATGAATGGTGACCCAGGACCAACATTTATGTGTTGTTTTCTTATTCTCTCTGCTTCTTCATGACTTGTGCTAATATGTTAGGCATAGTTCTACCCTTTTTTTTTTTCCTTTTTTGGGCATCACTGCTCTCCAGTGGTGGGAGTAGGAGGCCCAGCCCCACTGCTGGAATTGAACCTCTGTCCCAGTGGGCCGCAGTCCTGTGCACAACCATTACGCCACCGGGGTTCAGCCCCATAGTTCTACTCTTTAAAGGAGTGCTTATTGAAAGTATTGCCTTGAGTCTTCTTTGCTTTTTTTTCCGGCAATACATGCACATTTTTATTTAACTCAAATAATATTCACAAAAGTACATACTATTTAAAGATAATTATTTTTCCTTTTTTAATCATTTTATTGGGGCTCATATAGTTCTTATCATAATCTATATATACATCCACTGTGTCAAGCACAATTGTACATATGTTGCCATTATCATTTTCTTTTTGTTTGTTTGTTTTATGTTTTGTTTTGTTTTGTTTTAAGAAATCATTTTATTGGAGGCTGTTACAGCTCTTATAACAATCCTTATGTCAATTGTATTAAGCACTTATGTACATATGTTGCCATCATTTTCAAAACATTTTCTTTCTACTTGAGCCCTTGATATCAGCCCCTCTTTTATTCCTTCTTTTGTTTTAAATTAAAAATCATTTTATTGGGGGCTCATACATCATTTTTCCAATACATAAATAAACATACTGTGACAAAAACATGTCCGCTGCCATCATCATTCTCCAAACAGCCGCCCTTTTCCCCAGCCCCTGGTGTCGGTTCCTCCAACCCATCCCCTGTTCCCCTGCTCTCTCTCTCCCATCCACCCTCAATTAACTCGCGATATCGCTGAAGACAAATGGGTGCAGAGGAAAACAAAAAGATGGTGCCCAGCTACCAAATGACTCAATGTCTAGAGTCTCAAAGACTTGAAGATAACTGAGTTGCCATTCAGCGTGGAGACAGCAAAGTCACATGGAAGAAGCACACCATCAAGTGTGATCAAGAGGGCCCAAAGGGAGCAGATATCGAGCATCAAAGAACAGGAATCACTTAATTACGAGTGAGGGGAGGGGCAGGGTGGAGACCTAAGACCCACGGTGGGTAATTGGCCACCCCCTTACAGGGGAGAAACAGGAAGGAGACAGACTAGTCAGAGTGCAGCCATGCAGTGATGGTGCATACAAGTTTCCTCTAGTTCCTGAGGTCTCCCTTCCCTCCAACCATCATGATCCCACCTCTACCTTGCACAACCGGATGGACTGGAGAAGGTACACTAGTGGAGAGGGGGGCTGGAGATATGGGGAAATCAGGATGGATGAGTCCCCTTGGGCTGGTGGTTAGAATGGAACTACTGGATGGGTGGAGAGAAGATGGGCTAGAGACGGAACCAGCTGCAAGGATCTACATGTGACCTGTCTGGAGGACGGGCATGGGGGAGTAGGCTGAGGGAGGTGTCAGGCAGGGTAACATATGACAGAATAATAATTATGATTTTTTATATTCTTAACCAGCACCATAAATGAAATACACCAGTAATTCATTTTCTCTTTATTTCATCTTCTTTGGCCTTTCTTGTTGTCCGGCTTTTGTATGCATATGAGGTCATCGCGAAGTCTACAGCTTGACTAAGGCATACTTTAGTCTTCAAAGTGACATCTTGGCTCATTAGCATTTTAAAGACATTTTGCCTTTTATTTGTGGGTTGTAACACCTAGCAAAATGCACGCTACATAATTACACGGCTCATCACATCAGAACTGTGACAGGATCCCAGTAAGCCCCTCCCCCTGTGTGTGTATGTGGTTCTTTATTCCCCACCTCCATCCACCCTTCCTCATGTTCCTTTTCTGTCCTTTTTTACCTCTCCTTCCCCCAGCCTCATCAAAGCCTTCAAAGTCTTTTCCTTTAGTGTGAAAACTATTTTTCCTTAAAAATAATGTTTCATGAAATATTTTTGTTGATGAGGCTGACGAACTTTGCTGAGCATAGTGTCTTCCAGTGTTGTCCCTGCCAGAGGTGTTTGACAGCCCCCTCATCTTTATCTTTAAAAAAATCATTTTATTGGGGGGCTCATACAACTTTTATAACAATCCATCCATCCATCCATCCATTGTGTCAATCATATTTTTATACTTGTTGCCATCATGATTCTCAAAACATTTGCTTTGTTCTTGATCCCTTGGTATCAGCTTCTCATATTTCTACCTCCATTCTCATGAACTCTTAAAAATTTGTAAATTATGATTTTATCAAGTCTTACACTGACTGACGTCTCCCTTCACCCACTTTTCTGTTGTCTGTTATATGTAGATCCTTGTAATTGGCTTCCCCTTTCTACCCCACCTTCCCTCCACCCTCCCTATATCACCACTCTCACCACAGGTTCTGAAGAGACGATCTGTCCTGGATTCTCTGTGTTTCCACTTTCTATCTGCACCAGTTTACACCCTCTGATCTAGCCATATTTCTCAGGTAGAATTGGATTCATGATAGATGGGGGGGGGGGGCGGTGAGAGGAAGCATTTAAGAACAAGGGGAAAGTTGTAGTTTCATCATTGCTCCACTGTACCCTGACGGGCTGCTTTCATTCCCTCAACCTTTCTTCTGTAAAGGGATGTTCAGTTACCTACAGATGGACTTTGGGCCCCCACTCCCCTTCCATTCACATTGATATGATTTTTTGTTCTTTGATGCCTGTTACCTGATATCTTCAATACCTCATAATCATACAGGTTGGTCTGATTCTTCCATGTGGACTTTGTTGCTTCAGAGCTCAATGGGTAATTGGTTACCTTCAAGCATTTAAGACCCCAGATGCCATATATTTTGATAGCCGGCACCATCAGTTTTCTTCACCACATTTGCTTATGCACACATTTGTCTTCAATGATCATGCTGGCAAGGTGAGTATCCTGGAATGCCAATTTAATCAAACAAAGTGTTTTTATATTGAAGGAGTACTTGAGTGGAGGCCCAATGTCCATCTGCTACATTAATATTAAACCTATACATAGATCTATTTCCACATGATAATATATAAATAGATTTACAGATGTACATGCCTGTATTTAACATCTATAAATGCCCTTATCCTTCTAGTTCTTTCCTCTATTTCCTTCTGCTTTCCTGTTGCCCCATTAGTATGCTCAGCCTTCATTTGTGTTTCAGTAATTCCTCTCAGTTACATTACCCTTGATCAAATCCTATGGAAGAGGGGGAGGTAGGGAAAAGGAAGTGGTCCTAACAAACCCAGGGACAAGAGAACAATTGGTGATCTAAAATCGGTGGCGAGGAGGAATTCCTTGTCTTTTAAGGACCAATATTATCCTTTGTCTTTAGGCAGCAGTTTATTTGCCCATTCCTACACACTCGGGGTTATTTGTCCATTCCTACAGTTGCTTTCAATCTCTTTTGCTGATATAGAAATTACTGCAACAAGCATGGGTGCACACATATGTGTTTGCATTTTGTACTTTAATCTTAGGGCACCTATCAATTAGAAAGATTGCAGGATCATCGGGTATTTCTGTTTGCATTTGCCTAAGAAAGCATCATCCTATTTTCCAGAGTGATTGTACACTTCTGCAACTGCATTAGCAATATATGAGTTCTAATCTCTCCACCAGCTTTCCACTATTTTCTGGTGTGTTTCCTTTTGCAGTAGAGGGGAGGGGGGATGAGGTAGTATTGAATGATTGTTTTATTTTCTATTTCTCTGTCAGTTAATAATTGTGAGTGTTTTTCATATGACTGTTGGCCACCTGGATATCATCTTTAGAAAAATGTCTACTTGTGTCTGGTGCCAATTTTTGATTGAATTACTTGTGTGCTTCTTATTAAGGGGTTGTAGCTTTCAATCGATTTTTCAAAAGTAGTCCTGCATTTGAAATATTCTTATCAAATACTTCTCGATATCTTGGGTTCCCTTTTCCTATCTTGATGAAGTCTGGTTAAAACAGCATTATTGACACAAAATTCATGTACCTTATAATTTAATGGTTTGCAGATATTAAAAGGAATTATACCTTCAATCATGACCACAATTTATTTTAGAATATTTTTTCATTTTTATACTCATTTTTATTTTTATTAGTTCCCCTATTCCCTCCACCACCCCCCATAGCCCAAAGAGACTATTATTCTAGTGCTGTTTCTATAGATTTATCTATACTGGATTTCATTTTTAAAAATCATACCAAAAAGATAAAATAAAACAGATTGACAAAACTCAATTTAAAAAAACTTGAAAATAATGAAAATTAGAATAAATCACAAGTGAGCAAATGGGAAAATGAATGAATATATGATGTTAACATTCAACCTATTACTGCATTAAGTCACTTTCTGATGCACTCTGTCAAAGGGCAAGGTTAATCCTATTCCTGGTCAATGGTCTGAGAAATTTAAAAGGAGGCCTAATCCCTGTGGGGACTCCACAAATGAATTTTAGGCTTTCCCTGTTATTCATAGCCTTCTGCAAATCAGGGACTCAGAATTCAAGTTCTAATACTATTCTCTTCTCTCAGCTTGGATTGTATTGCTTACATTCACACATTCAGGTGTGCTTATTCCATGTGGGCTTAGTTGGTATCTAACTTAGATGGCTGCTTGTTTTAAGACAAGCTTTGAAGACCCCAAATTCCAGTCTTTCTGACTGCCAGGCAGCATCTACTGTTTCACATTTTGCTAAAGCGCTCATATCTTCAGGGATCCTGTCAAGCAGGGCCACACAATAAGAACTAATTGCTCTTTGGTTAGAGCTAGGGTAAGCTGAGCACTCAAAATTCATTCATATATCTAAGCTACATATGTATATGTTACATACATATGCATATATATATTCATATATCTTTATTACACTTTAGTGGCAATATTATCAGGGTTTTGAGAGATATTATAAGTAACTCCATGGATCCTTTGATATTTCTAATAATTGTATTAGAAATTAAATGAGTCAATGATATAGGATTTAAAATATTATTGAGATAAAGAGAATATTTGTATAAGGGAAAGTTAGATTAAAATACATTAAATTTTCAGTTATACATATTAAAAAATTTAAGTGACTGACCCTGTTTTTAAAACTGTGGATAAGACACAGGGCACAAATTTCAAAAGCAAACATTCATTATCAAGAATTATGCTTGCAGAATTCAGCCATGCTTTATGGGGTTAAAAAATATGAAAGGGAAAAATATAGGGTAGTGTTAAATCTCCTATTATTGGACAACTTCAAAAGGAAGAGGAGTGAGCCAAAGTCCAAGGACTTCAAGATGCAACCTTGAAGTAGAATTCCTCCTCCTCTTTTCTCATTAGGATCTTACAGCTTTCAACCCAAAGTGGTACATCAGTTCCTTTTATCCAGAACAGGTCTGCTTAAGGTACAGTCTGGTTCACTTAGTTGGTTTACCCACTTAGATCATTCTGAAGTAGAAATGGGTGAAAATATTTGGGAACCAAACACAGGATACAGATTCAATACCCAGAATCTATCAAGAATGTACACAGATGAACATCAAAAAGACAAACAATATAAAAAATGAATGAAAGCATTAAATCAAACTCAATACCAATTTATGGTGACCCTATAAGACAGGGTAGAACATCTCTGTGGGTTCCTGTGATTCTTTATGGAGTGGAAAGACTCATTATTCTCCTATAGAGAACCTGGGTGTTTCAACCGCTGCCCTTGCAGTTAGCAGCCCAGCACATAACCACAAATGCACCAGGGACTTCAGGGCATATTTATTGCATTCATAGAAACAAGAAAAACTATAGAAAAATCTCATATTTTTCTAAACCCTAAATCTCAGTGATAATATGCCCTCCCAGGAATTCTACTGCTGCCTAGGTGGGTGGTGGTCCATCAAATTTATACTTAGTTTTCAACTGGTCCTTTTTCAAAATCTATTTTTAATTTTTTAATCAAACAATAAAAAGCATGGCCTTCCTGAACTGAGCACAAATACAAAGTAAATAAGTTATCATTAATTATGTATGACATTATACACCAATTATTTGTGAAGAAGCCTGAGAGTGTTATAAATATAATCTCATTAATTCTCTCAAATTTTCCAGAGCTTGAAAGGTACTCATTATCATCCCTATATTTAACACATTAATACATTAATAAAAGCTATAGACACCTTTCTATTTTATAAAATACATTTATATATATCATTCTACATGTGATTTTTTAAATAGATAATACTATTCTCTTTTCTTTTGCAAATGAGTAAATTTTGATTTAACCAGTCCCAAGGTCTTTTCATAAATATTGATATTTAGAAAATAAAAGTCAAGCTTTACTTTTCAGTAGGAGCCCCTCATCGGGAGGACATATATAGAAAGAGGTCTAGGTATCTGGATTAGTCTTATTTTTTTAACATTTTTTTTGGACCAGTCTCAAGTAACAGAATAATATGGACCATGACAGGAAAACTAAAGGAACTAAGACAGAGTTGTATTAATGAACTTTAATGATGCCAAAGAAAAATCCCCCCCCCGAGGGTTATTATTATATGTCCCTTTTCTTATGCCATCCCATCAAAATTTAAACCTACATATTTAATCCCTAATGTATCATTCCTGAGTAGAAAATCGACCAGGCTCCATGCATGAAACATGAGGTTCTCTGATCTCATAAAGTTGCTCAGTCTTGGAAATTCCTCATTGGGGCCACTAAAAGGTAAAATCAACTCAATAATTGTGAACTCTTTACTTGGATTCTAAACCTAAAACCAGCTGGGGTTTGAATTCATGTATACCCCAAGTAAAATCATGCCCCCCCCATTTTCTTCCTATATAAACTATTATAAATATTTCTACCATCAGGCACCAAGTAGTTGCAGGTTTTTAAATTTTTCTTTTTCTCTTAAACAGAATTAATTGGTGACAAGCTTTACGGAATCATCTCCTCAAATTACTTTTACTTTCTTAGAGTTGAAAACCAGGGTTGATACAATAATGTTCATTTAATCTACTACTATGGGATACAAGAGTTAGTACAATCTTTGCAATTGCTGCCAAGAAGTTTTTAAAAGTCTTGCTTTTAAGAGCAATGAGTGAGCATTTGTTTTAGTCTGGGTAGACTAGAGCAACAAATTTATAGGCATGCATATGGATATAAGGGAATGATTTATGTACAATAGTAATGGAACACTGAGAGAACATCCCAACCCAGTCTAGTTCAAAGTCATAATTCCAATATTAGCCCATATGCCTGATACCAGTCTATAAAGTCTCCTTCCAACTCACAAAGTCATAAGTTAGTGGGTGCAGAGTCCCAGTGGCACTGGCAGGGGTCTCCCCATGGCTCCTCATTTCCAGGGCTCAGGGTCCATCAACAGTATCCAGTGGTGGTAGAAGCAACTCAGTGGTGACAGGGGTCTCCACGTGGCCTCTCCAGCTTCAGAGGTCTGATTCCATCAGGGCAAGGCCATGTGGCTTCTCCTCCGGCTCCTCCAGCAGCTCAGACACTGCCATCTTGTCTTGTCCATAATCCATCGTCTCTGAGACTAACTCCCAACAACTGAGGAGATGGATCCTCATCTCCACGAAGGAAAAATCATGAGATTTCCCAGGTGTATCAGGAGAAAGCCAGGCCCACAAAGAGGCCTCATTGGCTACTCAATGGCTATCTCCAGATTAACAGGCTACACTCTACCCCTACATCTCAATCATGAAATTAACATAAACATATGACTACCGCCACAGCATTGTAAGATGTTAAGAGCTCCTAAGGAAATCTGGATGGGAAATCATTGGGATAAACATGTTCCAATTAAATGCTAACGTCAATGATTTCTATTGTCTCTAATATTCTCCAGTGCACATTTTTAATATTGGTTGGACTTGGATGGTTTAAATGAGGCTAATTTACATACTAGAAGTTATCCCTGCAATCTACATAGATTTTGCAATCAACACATCCAGCAGCTTTGTAAAACTCTGAAGTTATACAATTGTGCTTTCTTCACATCACAAGCAATGTCTTTTCTTTAGTTCCAAAACATCAAGTTGATCTTTATTATTTTTATTATTATATTATTTTTATTTATTATCTTTATTATTTTCAGATCTTTATTGTTCACATCTCAGAGCAATGTGAACAGTAAAGTGGGATTCTGGTCCTAGAAATTCAAAGCTTGCTGTAGCACCAAGGATCAACTCTGCGAGTTCCCGTGGGAGCACAATGAAGAGGGTGATCTTGTCACCAGATTCTTCCCTTTGTTTACCTCCATGTTTGAAAATCTCCAGTTAGTTCTCTTCAAAATATGCTACCCTCCAATCCACTTCAAGAAAAAAAAATGTGTACTCACCATCACATCTCATTCTTCAAGAATCAAAGTCACCAAATAGAGAAAGTCATCAACACAGTCTTTTACCAGGGGAAAAAAAGTGGAAGAAAATCACTATAAAAGAAGAGATATTTTTCCTTCTCTGCTTCCTAATTCACCAGTGAAGTAGTTTAAACATAAAGAAATGCAAGAGGAGTGTTGTACTGAGAAATAAGGAACATTTATAAACCCTTCCCCAAATTTTACTATCATTGAGTTAATTCTGATTCCTAGTTACCCTATATAGGGTTTACCAACTTTGTAAACATTGATGGGATCAAATAGTCTCATATTTCTCCCACTGGGTAGGAGTTGGTTTTAAACCACTGGCCCTGTAGTTACTAGTTTGATACATACCCATCAGTCATCAAAGTTCCTTATAGACCCCTTTGAATCCCAAATAATTCGCCTATCTTGAGATGCATCCAGTAACTGTCTCTAACTTTGTCAAACTCTGGTGCCTTATGTGTTGGTATGAGGCTGGAAGCTCTATCATCAGTATTTCAAACACCAGCAGAGTCAACCACGACAGACAAGCTTTAATGGAACCCTTAGACTAAGACCCAGTAGAAAGAAGAAACAGGTGGTCCACTTAAAAAAGTATATCCACCCCAACCCTTATGAATAATAGTGAAGCACTGAAAATGAGCCCTTTGGATTAGCAGCCACACAAAATACAGCCTCCCTTCTCAAAGAAAGAGCTACCTCCTCAAAGTGGAACTGTCCTTAGTGATCAAGGACAAGTAAAGCTTTCTAGATGGTCATTTGCTGAAACAGCAGTAGACATGCACTAAAATCAAAAGGTGGACTAACCAAAGTATGTTTTTAGGAAAATTGGAAGTTGTTAAACACAAAATGGAATGTATAAATATCAACATCCTAGGCATTATTAAACCAAAATGAAGTCGCATTGGTCATTTTTAATTGGACAATCAATGGTTTAATATTCCCAGAATGACAAATTGAAAATAAATGTTGTTATATTTAGAATTAAAATATATATTAAGATCTATCTTGAAGTATGATACCATTTATGGTAGGATACTACTCAATTGCCTACAAGCAAGACCAATTAATACAATTCATTCAAATTTATGCACCAACCATTATAGCCAATAAGGAAATAATTGAAGAATGCTGCTTACATCTTCAATCTGAAACTGATCATGTAAGAAATCAAGAAGCATTGGTAATTACTGGTGGCTGGATTGCAAAAAGTTAGAAAATGCTATTTTGTTTTGTTTTTAAAGGACAATTTTATTGAGGGCATTTACCACTCTTCTACTAGCCCATACATCAAATTGGATCAAGCTCATTTGTACATATGCTTCCATCATCATTTTCAAAACATTTTCTTTCTATTTGAGCCTTTGGTATCAGTTCCTCTTTTTCCCTTTCCTCAAGCCCACCTCACAAACCCTTAATAATTTGTAAATTATTTTATTTTCATAGTTTACACCATCCGCTGCCTCCCTTCACCAGTGTTTCTGTTGTTCTCCTGCGTGGGGGGAAGGGTGCTACATGGCGAACAGGAGAGATCATTTTTAGAAAACATGATCTTGCTGACTGAAATTCTACTGGCGACCTCAAAACAGAATTTTGGAAGACCAAGAACGTAATTATTACACATGTTTTCTGTCAATAAGCTAAATGGAAACTATACACATGTCCCTGACCAAATCAAATAAATAGTGATCCAATCAACTACATCTGTGCAAAGAAAAATTGTTGTTGCTGTTGTTGTGGCTAGGTGCTAGGAAGTTGTTTCCAACCCATAGTGACCCTATGCACAGAAAATGAAAATTTGTCCCATCCCGTGTCATCTGAACAATTTTCCCTATGCTTGAGCCCCCAGTTGCAGCCACTGAGTCAATCCCTCTCATCGAGGACCTTCCTCTCCTTTGCTGCCCTGCTGCCTTACAGACCCTAATGTCCTTCTCCAGGGACTGGTCTCTCCTGACACGAGGTCCAAAGTACCCGAGACAGCCTCACCATCCTTGTTCGTAAGGAGAACTCTGGGTGTACTTCTTCCAAGACAGGTTGATTTGGCCTCTTTTAGCACTCCCTGCTACTTTCTATACTTTTCTCCAAGACCACAGGCAGGTGGTGATTGTGGGCCACACCATCAATTACTCAAATGCAAATTCAGGTTGAAGTTGATTAAAAAATAAGCCCACAAGGGCCCAAATAAAGTCTTGAATATACCCTACCTAAATCTAAAGACTGTATCAAGACGATATTTGACCCACGGAACATAATGACCAAAGACTAGAGTGGTTGTGGGATATTATCAAGAACATGCATAAGGGGGGGGGGCGGGGAGAAAGTCCTTGATAAAGCAGGAAAGAAAGAAAAGGCCAACTTGGGCACCATCAGAGACTCGGCAACTTGATTGTGGATATAAAGATGCTAAAACAACTAGAAGAAATAATGAAGTAAAAGAGCTGAATAGGAGATCTCAAGAGTGGATTGTAAAGAAAAAGTAGAGTATTAAAAATAAATGCCCGAGGGCTGAGCCCCGGTGGCGTAGTGGTTGTGCGCGGGACTGCGGCCCACTGGGACGGAGGTTCAATTCCAGCAGTGGGGCTGGGCCTCCTACTCCCAACACCGGAGAGCAGTGATGCCCCCCCCCAAAAAAAATTGTTAAAATAAATGAATAAATAAATGCCCGAGGACCTGAGTTAGAAAAGCAAATGGAAAGAACACACTCAGCATGCCTTACACATGGAAGGAACTGAAGAAAACAGTGACGTTTTCTCACAATATTGAAGCAGTTTATAGGCAAAAGATTGAACAATACAGAGAGCACTAAAAAAAAAGTCCTAGAAGAAAACACACAGACTCACTATACTAAAAACAACTGGCTAACATTCAACCATTTTCAGAGAAAGCATATGATCAAGAACCAGTGGTACTGAAAGACGTCCAAGCTTCACTGAATGCATTGATGAAAAGCAAGGATCTAGCAATTGGCAACATATCAGAATACCAATTGACAAACTGCAATAAACTGATACAGTGCCACAACACATATTCATCTTTGTCAAAAAACTTAGAAGACAGCTACCTGAACAAATGAGTTTTAAAGATCCATATGTTCACATTCCAAACAAAGGATAACTAACAGAATGTTGGAATTATCTAATAATATCATTAACAGAGAAATAAAATAAAAAATTTAAAATATATTTCAAAATTAGTTTCAGCACAGGTAGAAATCTGCCGCAAATACCATTGGTGGTGTCAGGTGGCTCTTGACTAAATCAGAGAATATTAGAGAGGGTTGCCTGTTTTCTATTGACTGTGCAAAACCACTCCATTATGTGAATCATAACAAACTATGGATAGCACTGTGAAGAAAGGAAAGTAAAAGAATATGATCATATTCATGTAGATCCTATACCACTCATTGATATATCAATGCTGATTCATAGCCACTCCCTGGGACTTTCTAAGATGAAAACTGCTTATAGAAGTCAAAAGGCCAGTCTTTATCCCACAGAACTGCTGGTCATTTTGAACTGCCAACCATGAGATTGCAGTCCAACCACTACACTATCAGGATTCCTTACTATACCACCAGGGCTCCTGAATGATCCTATATATATTCCAAGAGGTAGTTGTTTGAACAGAACAATGCAGATAGTGAAAGGTTTAAAATCGAGAAAGGTGTATTTCAGATTTGTAGTTGTTCACCATATTTATTCACTCTGCATGCTGATGAAAGAATCCACGGAGTTGAATTGAAAGAAGGCAAATTAACCATCTGAGATATGCTGTGATACAACCTGATGTGCTGAAAGGAATGAAAGCTTGAAGATCAAAGACTACCACCTTCAGAATGGGTTAAACTTCAATGTAAAGAAAATAAAAGCCCTGGCAACTGGACAAACAGACAACATTGTGATAAATGGATAAGAGATCAAAATTGTTAAGGATTTCATTTTACTTGGATCCACCGTGATGGCTCATGAAAGCAACAATCAAGGAATCAAATATCAGGTGGCATTGGACAAATCTGCAAATGCGGTCTTCAAAGTGTCAAAGAACAAAGCTATCACTGAAGACTAAGGTGAACCTCCCCCAAACCCTATGAGGTAATTTCAAACACCTCATGTATTTGAAAGCTGAAAAATGAATAAGGAAGACCAAAGAAGAATTGATGCATTTTATTTGAAGTGTTGCTAGAGATATTGAAAGGAACACAGACTGATAATAAACCAGTCTATCTTAAAGAAGTACAACCAGATTGTTCCTAAGAATTGAAAACAGGAAGACTTCATCTCACATACTTCGGACATGTTATCAGTCCTTGGAAATGGAAATCATGCTTTACAAAGTTGAGGGTCAGCAAAAAGAACTCCTCAACGACATGGATTCGCACAGTGGCTTCAATTATAATAAGCTCAAGTGTAAAACAATTATGTAGATGACCCAGGACAGGCAATGCTTCATTATGAGGCTAGGTGGCCAGGTCTTTCTACCTACAAAGACACTGATCCTTTCCAACCACTGACCTTGCTTAGCAAGGGAACACTTAATCACAAAGTCACCGGAGCTCCTGGGTTCCACCTGCTGACCTTGGGGTTAGTAGCCCAATATGCAACCCACTATGTTACTGGGCTTCCTCACCCAAAGTGTAAACACCTCAAAAACGTGTCCTGGACCAGTCACATGCCCCATCTCCCAGTGCGATGTTGCCTCTTGCTTGTTTATATATGAGTGTATAACAACAGATAAGGATAAAAAGTCTTCTTCATCTCCTTAGAGTAAATAAAAGCAAGTATATCAGTTTGGTTTCAGGAGTTTACTGATTTAAAAGCGAACCCATAGTGCCAAAAGATCTATGAGTTTAAGAAAATAGGTTGTTTTGATGATATCTGGTATCAGCTGACTACACCTATGGGGAAATCTGGGTGGAGTCCAAACTCTCAATCTGAACATAGTCTGAACTTGCTGGGAGATGTGGTCTTTTTATGAGATTCTGTGAAGAAATGACTTCTCTCTTCCCCTTCCTGCTGTGCTTGTATTCTGCGTCTGGTTTTGGGGGCTAGCCATCCATTTGGCCCACCTATTCTGGGACCTATAAGCTATTCCAGCTAACCTTGGATCCACACAACTCTTGGCTTACTGGCCTCAACTTCCCACTTCACCTTGCAGCTTTGTGACCCTACCAGAACCTCCAGATAACTTCTGGCCCATGTGTGGATTTGGGTTGGACTAGACTGAGCTGCTTTCTTGTTTAAATTTCTTGCTTGAGATGAAATCCTTTCATATACATGAGCCCCACCAGTTGTGTTTCTCTGGACATCCCAGTCTAACACAGTAATCCTCTAAGAAGTTAAACATGAGTTTTCAAACCATTATTCTAGTGAGCCAAAGTCAGAAATTTACGTACGTATTTTCAGGCTCAAATACAGACCATCTTTTCTTAAATATTCCAGAGACTTGACAGGTCTCTGGAGTTGTTTGCTGAATGCCTGAGAAGCCTAAGAACAAGCGCCACCACCCCCAAGCTTTTTTTTACTAGACTCCAGAGTCAAATAAAGACATGTTAACACCATTACTTACTCTTCAACTCAAATATATTTTGTCAAGAGATTATTTATAGTTGTGGACATCAAATAGATGATCTGTAAACTGCCTGTGGTGAGAATGGCTTGCAGAATCACAGATCTTGCTGGCGGCAACAGCGTGGTGACGCTCCACAGTTAGTGACGCAGTGGGCTCAGAGAAGCCTCCAGGGAGGTCTACTTTCAGACCAGCTCTGCCCCCACAGTCTTGCCACATCACCCTCGGCAATCATTTAACCTGTTTCAGCTGTACTTTCCTCCCCAGCTTGTGAGTTAATCAGCAGCCCTTGGGAGGAAAAACTAATTTAAATGATTTGTAAACAAAAGGTTTAATGGAGTACAGCTAATAATAAATAGCTAGGCTTTCAGCTCTTGATAGCACAAGTAGATCATTTCCCAAGAACGTATCCAGCTTTATCCGCAGCAATCATGAGACAGTTTTTAAAGAATGCTCACATCTGCTATCACACCAGTTCTTCTCCCCCAGCCCTCTTTCAGGCCTGCCAGTTGTAAAACCTGTGGGCTTTCCATGTGGAAGCTGAGTCCATGGCCCAAGTTTTCCTAACTAGTAGGCTGTGGGGTAATCACCTGTTCAAGGGGCCTTTGTCCACTTATCGTTAAAGTGCCTCCAGTGGCCTCTAACTCCTAGCAACAAAACCAAATGAAATACTGCCCCGTCCTCAGAATTATTACTATATTTGAGCCCATTGTTAAGGCCACTGTGTTATAGGGTTCTTGTTGGGCATCTTTCCACTTTCCACTTAGTTCTTCTGATAGCACATCCCAAGTCTGTAATATGACATCCATCCATTCTCTCTCTCAAGGAACAATCAATGTGCTTCCTCCAAAATATATTTACTTGTTCTTCTGGTTATCCATGATATTGTCAACATTTTCATCAGCACCAAAATTCAATTGCATCAATTCAACTCCAACCCTTCTTACTCATTGTCCAGATTTCACACGCATATGAGGTGACTGAAAAGATCAGCGCTTGTGTAAGATGTACCTTAAATATCAAATAGACAGTTTGATTCTTCAATATTTGAGGAGGGGAGGGCATCACTGCCCCCTGGTGGTCATGGGAGCTACCCAGCCTTGCTCCTGAGAGCTGCTGCTGGATTTGAACCGCTAATTCAATGACTATGCCACCAGGGCTCAGCCCTGGTTCTTTAAAATTTTAAAGAGAATTTTTGCAGCCAACTGGCCCAATGCAATACAATCTTTGAGGGCTGAGCCCTGGTGGCGTAGTGGTTGAGTGCGGGACTGCAGCCCACGGGCTTGGTGGTTCAAATCCAGCAGCAGCTCTCCAGGAGCAAGGCTGAGTAGCTCCCATGACCACCAGAGGGCAGTGATTCCCCCAAAAATACAACCTTTCATGCATTGACTCTTCTTTCCACAGAGTCAGTGGTTTGAACCTATAAGCTACTTACTCCTCAGGTGAAAGATGAGAGGCTCTATTCTTTTTTGTTGTTCTTGTTTTTGGGGGCGGCATCACTGTTCTCTGGTGGTGGGAGTAGGAGGTCCAGCCCCACTGCTGGAATTGAACCTCCATCCTAGTGGGCCACAGTCCCGCGCACAACCACTATGCCACTATGCCCTTCTTTTTTTTTTTAAGGATATAAGGGTAAGGTTTATATACAAAAGGAATGGAACACTGAGAAAGCATCCCAACCCAGTCCAGTTCAAAGTCATAAGTCTGATATTAGCCCATATGCCTGATACCAGTCTACAAAGTCTCCTTCCGACTCACGAAGTCACAGGTCAGTGGGTGCAGAATCCCGGCGCTGGTAGGGGTCTCCTCATGGCTCCTCGCTTCCAGGGCTCAGGATGCATCAACAGCATCCAATGGTGGTTGAAGCAACTCAGCACTGGCAGGGGTCTTTATGTGACTTCTCCAGCTTAGAGGTCTGGTTCCATCAGGGTAAGGCCACGTGACTTCTCCTTCGGCTCCTCCAGTTCCTCAGACGCTGCCATCTTGACTTGCCAATAGTTCGTTGTCTCGGAGACTGACTCCCCACAACTGAGGAAATGGCCTCTCATCTCCACAAGGGAAATATCGCAAGATTTTCCAGAAGTCTCAGGAGAAAGCCATGCCCACACAGAGGCCTCAGTGGCTACTCAATGGCTGTCTCCAGTTCAACAGGCTAGACTGCAGCCCTACAGCTCAATCATGAAATTGACATCTCGATACATGACCTCCACACCCTTTTGAATTTGCTGTCAGGAGAGACCACGTCAGTAGAAGGACATCGTGTTACGTAAAGCAGAGGGACAGCAAAAAAGATTGATACCCCACCTTACTCTTATTAGGGTGTCATTGGGGGTAATCCTCTTGAATTTTGGTTATGTTTCTCTTTTTTTTCTGTATCTGAAACCCAGGACTGATGAACCTGCATAGGCCTTGTTTTTGCACCTCCTCCTGCTCCAGCACTGTTCCTCAGAACTTGAGGCAAATTGCTTCCTTTTCTTTTCTTGTGCCTTTTGTTTCCATCTGACCTTGCTCCATGTGACTATTTTGTTTCTGTAAATGCTGAGGGACATGAAAAGACAGTCATTTGATAACCCTTTCTGTTGTCATCAGTACTTTTCATTCTAGTGAGAAGACCGTTAGCTTGAAATTTGAGAGAACTTGTGAGCATCTTCCTTGTTTCTTGCTTCTCAACTCTGTGTAGCACACTGATTAGTCATCTTCATGTTTTCATTGGATGTTACTACGTTGTTTCTCAAGGAAATACTGCTTCTGCATACTCTCATCCGCGCGCGGGCTGAAGCCCAGTGCAAGATGCCACCCTGGAGCCCGGGGGCGCCATGTGGGGTCCCGGGGGCCGCCGGGTGGTGTGCGGAGACCCACGTGGCCCGCGGCGCACCGGGCTGTCGGGACTCTCTATTCTTAAACATTTTTAGTCTCAGAAACGCAACAGGCCAGTACTATTCTACAGGGCCTCTATGAGTCAGAAATTGACTTGAAGGCAATTTTTTGACTTTTGGTTTTCTTCCATGAGCATTGGGTGGGTAACCAAGTAAATAAAATCTTTGGCAACTTCCGTGTGTTCTTCCTGTATCAACTTGATAATTCCTCCGGTAGTGCGCTAAACCCCGAGTCCCAAACTGGGAACTGCTGCTCACCCTGAATATGATCTGAAATCATTCCAAAACTTTTGTCTCCGAAGTGGGGTAGAAATTGACATCTTTATAAAATTTCCTAGAGGAACCATAGAAAGTCAGGACTGGTACATGAAGGGTGTTTTTTTTTCTTATATAACCTTACTTTAGTGTAAGAAAAGACTAAAGTCATCTTCGGTTAAGGTGATTGTAATGGACTTGTGAGTAGGGATTGGTTTAATCTTCTCCATGTGAGTTCATGCTTATATAACATTAAAGAGCAATAAGAGTTGTCTATAAACCAGATGTTTATAATCCATGGATTTGCAGTACCACACATGTATTGCTTTAACAAACAAATCTATTTTCTCAATTTTTAAGAGACTAGAAAGCCAGCTCAGTTCCTTGACAATCTTTATGTGACATCTGTGTAGCCCCCATTCCTTCTTGCTTGCTTCTGTGCTTAATCGGCTACTTTAATATCTCAAAAGTGGTGTGCCCTGTTAATATAAGAAAAAAATAAGTGAACAACAAGATAAAACTCACTTGTCAATTCTGACTCATAGTGATTATATCTGACAGAGTAGAATTGCCTCAGTGGGGTTCTGAGACTTTCAATCTTTAACGGAGTAGAGGAAAAACCCTCATCTTTCCCCAGCAGAGTGTTTGATACGTTTGAATAATTGACCTTGTAGTTAGCAGCACAACACATAATCTACTACACTATCAGGCTCCTGTTCTTGATTCTAGGAAGGTAAAAAAAATTCGAGGAGATAGTGGAAAGAACTCTTTGTTGCCAAATGGTAATAATAGTATTTCTCTCTCACTCACTGTTCCTTTCTCCCTCCCTCTATTTCTTCTTCTTCTTCTTCTTCTTCTTCTTCTTCTTCTTCTTCTTCTTCTCCTCCTCCTCCTCCTCCTCTCTGTGTGTATATATATATGTATATATATATGTGTGTGTATAAATACACATATATATATGAAGAAGTACCAAAAACCAACAACAGAAAAATGATCCCATTGGGCAAAGATTTCAGAGAATGCAATTTTCCTGCTACTTGAGCATCAAGCAAATCGCTCTGAGGTCGGGAACCCAGTAGCATCACCTAGAAAGTTTCTCTCTGGTCCCAGTGAATTTTCTCATACACACAGTTTCATTTGTACCATGGTTTTCAGGCTTTTGTTTTCTTAATGGTCAATTTAAGAGAATAATATGCAGCTATGAAATTTTGTTTCCTGATCAGGAAAAATGCCTCAGAAACTGTTGTGATGTTGAACATAGTTTACAAGGACAGCACTGTGGGGGGAAAAAACTCAAGTGTATGAGCGGTTTTCTTCAAAAAAAGACAAAATGGTGATTGATGGCAAACCTCATTCTGGATGTCTGTCAGCTTCCTGGACAGACAAAAATATTGACAAAATTTGTGCACTTGGGCTCAAAGGCTGAAGAGAGGAGGAGGTTATCTGAACTATCGTGGAGCATGGGTCAGTAAATGTTAACGGAGAATTTGGAAATGAGAAAGGTCACTGCAAAATGTATGCCTCGAGTTCTGACTGACTAGAAAAAAGAATGTCAAGTTGAAGCATGCCATGCTTTGAAAGAACAGCTCCAAAGCAACTCAGACTTTTCTTACAAGGTCATTACTGATGATGAGACATGCTACTCTTCTTGTAACCCCCAAAGCAAGCATCAGCCAAACTAGTGGACGATGCCATCATCACTTGACACCCTCCCCCCCAAAAAAAAACCATTTGTCATGTGCAATGAAGGTCAAGTTAATGCTCATTCGATGGAGGTGGGTGTGAGTTGAGGAAGGATTGTATTTGGAATTCACTTCAGCAAGCTTTCTATTGAGAGGTTCTGAGAAGATTGTGGAACAGTGCGACAAAAAGGCCTGATTAGGACAGATAGGAGAATGCTTTTGCCACCCCAAGGCACCTGCTCCAGCAGCCATCTCAGTGTACCAGGTTTTAGCAAAAATTAGCATCACTCTCTTGTCCCAGGCATCTGACCTCACTCTGCGTGATTTCTATTGTTTTCCAGAAATGAAGAGGGACATTAAAGGAAAGTAATTTGACAATGTAGAAGGGATTAATTGAAAAACAAAGGAGACGGTGTCAGCCATCCAAACAGATGAGTTTGAAAAATGTTTCCAAGAATGGAATCACAGGTTTGACAAATGCATTAAGTTTAATGAAGAGCATTTTGAAGGTGATAAGTTTGTTTTGTAAAAAAAAAAAATTAAATACATAGATTTGAAAAAAATCCCATTTTTTGAAGGTACCCCTCATATATACATATATGTGTGTATACATATGATATAATCTATCTGTAATAAACATCTGTTTCATGCAAAGCACTCAAAGAAAGAAGGTTTTAAAAACAGCAGTATTCTATACCTATTATGGCTTACCTGATTTGCACACTGAAATTCAGAACCTGAGTTTCCTCAACCCAAATTCCCATCTATAGCAATACCCACAGGTTCTGGTTTTATTTATTTGTATTGTTTTTAACTAAAGGATTTGTTGAGAATGGCTCTACTCGCACTGTGGCATGAAAAATATATGCAATGTCCTGTTGGGTTAATGGAAGTATACTTTCAGTTGTATACAGACCTTTAGCAAATAACTGCCATTGTATCCTTAGGGTTGTTGCTGAGACTAAAGCCTTCCTGGGGACAAACAGCCTTACCTTTCTCTAACAGAGACCCAGTGGTTTTGAGCTACTGACCTGGAAGTTGCAGTCCGAATCTGAACCCATAGCATCAACTAAAGCACATGCATACGTAATGATAATTAGAGCTCTAGAATATACAGTCGATTCTTCCCCAGTAAGAGGTTAGTGAAAATTCTTTGCCAGTATGTCAAAATTTAGCCTTAGTTTTAGTCCAGCACAGATTCCTTTCTTGGAACATGCAGACGCTGCTAAACCTCCTTTGTTGGCCCCATGCTGTGTTTATTCATTCCAGTCTGGGCTGAAAACAATGTTTTCTTTTATCACACTGCTTATTAATAGCCTCTTTATAAAAGCTGCTCAGCATTAAATTTGAGCTCTAGTGTTAATTATTGTATTTCTAGAAAGCCTTTGAGTCCCTTCCCATGCTCCAAAGACTATCTGCCACAATTGTTCCTCACATTGTACTTGATGCTAGAGTGCATACTCCCTCCTGGGTGTCCATATCACTGGTGTTGATCATGAGTTCTAAAAACTGCTGTGATGGGAGCTGTGTTTGATTCTAATTCCTTTCATAAGGAAAAACTGGAAATGCACTAACCTATTTTGTGAAAGTATGAACATTATTACTTCTCTATTCTACCATTAATATCCTTTCCACATATAGCAACTTGAGAATGACTTTATTTAATTATTTCCCATGAAAGATCATGGTGGTAAGAGATCCAAACTGTGGTAGTTACATAATCTGGTGTCAATTTGAGAGGATTACAAGTAAAGGAGCAGAATCTGACCTGTCAATTAAGATATAACCAATGAGGCTTCTGTGTGGTCATGAAAATTCTGGGTACTTCCACATTTTCCTCTTTGGAGGCAGAAGACAGATTCTCCTTCTCTGGGCTCACTCCCTTGGAGACGTTTTACTGACAACACTCAGTCTCTTGGAGATGCTCTACTGACAAGATACATGGCATTATGCTGATAGATCCCCTGCCTTGGGCACTGAAGGAGCCATGTGGAGACTCCTGCCAGCGCTGAGATGCTTACTAATGCCACTACATCCAAAGGTTTTCTTCCCACTTGCCTGTGATCATCCTGCATTCAGCATCACTACTTTTGTCTCATGAGTCTGAAGTGGACTTCATAGATTGGTATCAAACATATGAACATATGAACATATCAAACATATCAAACATATGAATAGGATTTATGGGCTTGGACTGGACTGGGTTGAGATGCTTTCTTCATGTACAATTACCTTCTATATAAAACTCTCTCTTATACACATGAGTTTCTACAGATTTGTTTCTCTCGTCTACCTGAACTAACACACAAACCAAACTCCAAAGATCACCAATTCCAGAACCATGGGATAAGCGGTGGTCATCTGACCATCTGCTTCTTTTCACTAAGATGTTATGTTCTTAACTTCCAGGAAGTTTGCCAGTTCCTTAAATCTGCTCCAAGTGACTGTAAAACAGCCCAGTTTGCTTAGTGGGGTTCCCAAATATTTACCGTTTCGCTGCTTTCTTTGTTTTTTCCTTTTTATGACATGTTAGTCTGGCAGGCATGGTTCTACCTTTGTGAATGTAATAGAAAATTTTTTCCATATTTCCAACCCTCACTGTTCATGCAGGACATACATAAACCATAGATATATTAATGTATTGAGGATTTAATTCTAACCATAACCTAAGAACAATTAGTTCTTGTGATGTTGCCCTACTCATTATTCACCCTTTTAAAGAGATCACTGAATATAAGTGTACTAAAACAAAATGTGAAGAAATCATATGGTACACAGCTATCAAAAATAATAGCTTCTGGGGTCTCAAAGGCTTGTTTTCAAACAAGCAGCCATCTCAGTGAGATATAAACTAAATCCACACAGAAGCACCACACGTGGAAGAAGCACACCAGTCTGTGTGATCTAAGTACTATGAATAGTGAAATTCAGAACTGAACGAGGGAAAGGTATCAGAGGAAATATGTGAATAACTGGTCTTAAGAAGGCTATGGATGACAGCCCACGAGCACACTGCATGGTTTAAAATCAGGAAAAGTGTCCATCAGGTTTGTATCCTTATATCATACATGTTCAATGTATATGCTGAACAAATCAACAGAGAAGCTGAATTGTATGGAGAATATGGCACCAGGATTAGAGGAAGGTTTATGAACAATCTGCGATATGCAAATGACACACCTTCCTTGCTCAAAGTGAGGAGGACTTGAAGCCCTTGCTGATGAAGATCAAGGATTGTAGTCTTCAGTGCGGATTACAACTCAATGTAAGGAAGACCCAATCCTCACAACTGGACCAATAAGTAACGTCATGATAAATGGAGAAAAGGTTGAAGTTGTCAAGCAATTTTTTCTTGCTTAAATCCACAATCAATGTTTATGAAAGCAGGAGTCAAGAGATGAAAAGATGCATTGTTTTTGTTAAATCTGTTGCAGAATATCTCTTTATATTACGGGACAGCAAGTATGTTACTTTGAGGACAAAGATGCACCTGATCGCAGCCCTGGTGGAGGCCATTGCCACATAGGTATATGAAAATTGGAAATTGAAGAAGGAAGCGTGAAGAAGAAGAAATGCATTTGAACTGTCATGCTGGAGAAGAATATTGAAATTACCATGAACTTTTCAAAGGACAAACCAATCTCTGTTAGAAGTCAGGCTAGAGTGTTCTGTAGAGGCAAGCATGGCAAGACTTCCTCTTACATACTGTGAATGTGTTTTTAGGAGGGACCAGTCCCTGGAGTGGGATATCATGCTTGGTAGAGTGGAGGGGGAGCAAAGGAGGGGAAGGTTCTCAATCCTGGATTGACACAGTAACTGCATCGATGGGCTCAGGCATAAGAACAATTGTACAAATGACAAAGGGCTATGCTGTATTTCCTTCTGTTTTGCCTAGGGTCAGTATGGGTCATAGCCAACTGGATGCCACTTAACAACATCACAGTATGGAAGACAATGGAAGCCCCAAATCCATTTGTAGAGGCTCCACATGGATTAAACCACCTATGCATCCCCTCTGACAATAGTATATAAATAGCCTTGCAATCAGACAGAGAACATTGTAAATTCAAGTGGGGTAGATGTATTTAAGTAAAAATGTAATATCATTTAAACTTCCTTCTGACCCTTTAAAAAGATGTTTAAGTTTTAATACTTTCTGATTTCTTTTCAAAAGAGGTTTTTCTGTTTTGCTTTATGTTTTTTTCTGAATATTCTGAACTTGATTGTGGTTAAGATTGCACAACTCTTCTTAATATAATTATACTATTAAATTACATAATATGTGACTTACAGGCAAATAAAATATTTTTTAATCATATTGGTTATGGTACTGAATTTGGGGAGCTGGGTGTTATTTTTGTTTTTCAACTTGTTGGGCCAGGACTCTCAGGGGTTTAGCAGTTACATCTAATAGCCCCCTCCCCCCAAATGATCTGATCCACCACAATGTAGTCACAGTTAATCAGTTGTAGCTCTCCATAAGTGGGTAAGATCAGGCTGCAATGTGACAGTCTTACTCTGATAACAGCACCGATAGAACTGAAAAGAATTTTCCTTGGGTGTGAGGCCTCCTTCCAAACTACAATGACAGCACGGGAATGCTTGCTTTGCTTTTTGCTGGGTCTGTATCTGGTTCACTGACCTCTGACTCTTTGGACTTGAGCCAGAAGAGGCCAGCCACTTTGCCTGCCAATCCTGGAAGTCATCAATGACTTGTCATCTGACCTGCCCCACCTTGGATTCAGAGTTTGTGTAGTCACAAGTGTTACCTGCTAATCTTGCATTCATCTCTCTGCAGCCACCCACCTGTGACCTTTCTTCTGATCATCATCAGCTCCCACATCTACTTGAGTAAGGAAAACATCCACCTGCCTCCACTTGGACTTGCCTACTTCTATAAACATGTGAAAATGCATGTGTGTTTGCATACTGAAGATGTATTTCAGTATACCTTTCTGATCTAGCTAGTCACATCATCTTCTCACCTTTCTATAATGCCAAGCTCCCCATTTATTCTTCAGAGAATAAAACGCATTTTACCACCACCATCTCTATGACTGCAGGTCAAATCCATTGCCACCATAAGTTCATGGCCCCCTCAGCTCTAACTAATTCTCACCCTCTTCATGCTTTCCCCCTAGTGACTCAATTCATCATTCTTGCTTAAGGTTACAGCTGCTAAAGGTAAAACTATCTTACATTTCTTAAGTTTAACTTAGCTCTAGCCCTTAGGAAGCTCCTACCTTTTTTCTTTCTGTATTTTGCACTACAATTACAAAAACAGTCCAGATTTTCTGTTCTTCCTGTAACCTTTGCTTTAACTAAGGACACAAATGGTTTGCACATGCTAAATATGCCTACCTATAGCCCTGCTTTAGGACAAGCATGTCCAAAGATCCAATAATTTGGGTTAGTGGTTTGGGTCTCTTTGTGTTGCTTGAGAAATCCCAGCTATTATGGTTTCAAGACTTCAGCCATTTACCTTATACCACCTATCCAGTTTGTTTCTTTTCCAAGGTTACAAAGCAGTCTTCTGATTGCAGGTTGCCTGCCCACACAACTTTTCCTTTAAAGAGAAAGCCAGCTGACATAACTATACCAAATTTCTTGGTAGTGAATTTCTTGCTACAATGTATGCATCGTGCTTCCTTGCATTTGGTTAGGGTAGCTCATCTCTTACACCAGAGAATTTCTGAAAATAATAAATAGTAACATTCCTAGACCTAACATTTTATGCTCCAAACTAAAGAATAGATAATTAAGGGTATATAGTAACTGTGGTTAAATGTTCAGTGCATTTATATCTCAGTTAGTTTATTTTACTTTCTATTTTAATCTCCACAAAAATATACACGCTCACATGTGTACATCTGAGGAAATTTCAAAAGTTGGTCAAAAAAGTCATCAATTTTTAATGCCCTTTTCCTATGGGTATTTTCAAGCCTATTGGTTTATTGCTGCTATTTAAAGGTGCCCTTTGGTCATCTCTGACCTCTATTGTGAATTTCTATACACAACGGAACAAAACACGACCAATCCTGCATCATCCTAAAATTATTATGCTTAAACGCATTGTCACAGCTCCTCTGTCAATACATATCCTTACTGTTCTTCCTCTCTTTAGCTGACCTTTTACTTTACCAAGCATGATGTTCTTTGCCAGGAACTGGTCTCCCCCAATAACATGTCAAAAGGATGTGAAACAGGGTCAACATTTTCAATTCTACTGAACATTCTGGCTGTACTTACCCAGAACTAGATTTGTTTATTCTTTTTTCTTTTTTTTAACATGCAAGTTTGGTGTTATTTATTTTGAAGAATGGTTCTAAAATATCACACTAAGGTTGAAAGGTAAAGTTTAAAGCACATCATTTTATAAGTCAAAAGATTAACATATGTAATGATTGTTCACTCAACAGAATCTTGGTCTTAGAAAGTATGATCTTTCTAGTTCACAGTAGCACTTAGGCTTCCAAATTAGACAGTCATCAGTTTTCTCTTGTCTGCACAGACTCCTCATTAGCTGTTTTCTGCTTTTGTTGCATAGTCTCAGAAACCCTTTGCAATCTCTGAGAGGTAGTCAAACTACCCTCTTTGTCCACAAGCACGTCAAGTCCTCCACACTTTTAGCAAGCAAGGTTGTGTCATCTGCACATCACAGATTGTTAATAAACCTTACTTCATCTGTGATATTGCATTCTTCTTCATATAATCCATTGGGGGGGGATTATTTTCTCAGTACACAGATAGACTAAATGTGGTAGTTACATCATTTTGTACCAATGTGATAAATAAGAGTTTAGGAGTGGAGTCTAGCCTGTCAATGAGGTCATAGTCTGATAATGTCACTACATGGGTGCAGCATTCTCTTACCTAAGGGTGATCCTGGGGACCTTCCCTTCTCTCTGCTTTCACTATCATGCTGGCGAGGCATGCTGAGACCCAGCCACCATCATGGGATCCACAAGACTTTGCCCCCTTCGGCCCATGATCTTCCTGCATTCAGCATTATTGCATACGGCTTCATCAGTCTGAAGAGGAACTTATAGACTCGTATCAGACTTATGAACTAGTGTTGGATGTAAGGACTTGCTCTGGATGGTCCGGGATGTTTGCAAGATGTATAATCATTTCTTGATATAAAGCTCTTTCCCATACATATGAGTGTCTGGATTTGCTTCTCTAGTCAATCCGACCTCCCACACTAAATATATTTAACGGATATAACCCTAACGCACATTTTTCCTGAACTTAAACCATGTGATATCCCCGTGATCTGTTCAAATGTCTGCTGATTTGTCTGTGTACTCCAGAAACAAAATGAAGTGTTCTGGAATTCTCAGTATTCAACACGTTAGCTAGTTTGTTACAATCTACAACGTTAAGTGCTTTTGTGTAGTCAATAGAGCACAGGTAAACATCCTTCTGGTATTCTCTGATTTCAGCCAAAGTCTGTCTGATATCAACAATGATACTCCTAGTACGAAGGCTTATTCTGAATACAGTTTAGATTTCTAACAGTTTCTTGTCAATGTATAGATACACACAAATTATATTCCTGTTAACTTCATTAGCACATGTGTATTTAAATTAATTTATTACCTTTGAATTTAGTTCTTTGGAGAACTTCATTTACAGATACTCTCAGCTTTAAATGAAGTCCTTATTCTAGTTTGCCAGTAAATCAATAAATTTATATGTCTGTTTCTTTACAAAGTCTAACATTTTCCTATAATTACTAGCCAAAGACACTTCTGAAAAGAAGTTGATTATTTAAGGTTTATTTTTATTAGGGAGAAATCAAGGCCACATATACTATTAGCAAACATTTTAAAAATTCTTCTTTATTCTCATATTTCCTATATTTTCCATTTTTGCTAAAAAAAATCATATGTTTACATAAAATATGGCTTCCAAGTCTTGCAGAAATCTTTCATTATCTTTTTTTTTATAGGGGCAAGGTTTATATACTAGAGGAAAGGGGTATTGAGAAAGCATCCCAACCCTGTCCAATCCACGGTCATAAATCCAACATTAGCCCATATGTCCGATACCAGTCTATAAAGTCTCCTTCTAATTCACGAAGCACGTGCAGTCAAAACATCCTCGTGCTGGCAGCAGTCTCCCCATGGCTCCTCGATTCCAGGGCTCAGGGTCCATCAACAGCATCCAGTGATGGTAGAAGCAACTCAGCGCTGTCAGGGGTCTCCATGTGGCTTCTCCAGCTTCAGAGGTCTGGTTCCATCAAGGTAAGGCCGTGTGGATCCTCCTCTGGCCCCTCCATAAGTATTGTCTGTAAGTTTGTATGGTCATTGAAATAGATCACCCAATCCAGCAGAGAGATAGAGCGTCATGTGAACAGACATTGATGCCATAATAGGATACGGGGAAATAAAGGATGAAAGGCAATTCAGTTATGGCTGAATTGCCTTTCATCCTTGGACAGATTTAGAGTTAGATTTTTCTTCTCCTTTGTGGAAAAGGTAAAATATGACCCCCATACAATTTTCTTGGCTAAATTTCTGAGTATTATTAATAGAAATGTTCTGATTAAAAAAATAATCTAAGACAATTTGTTCTTAGCCTGATATTCTAAGGTTTTAGAAATGAAGATGAGAAGAATTCCTATATACATTATATATGTCCTCATTAAATGTTAGAACTAAGAATTAACATTGTGTTCCTAAGATTGAACAGCTTAATCATTTCCAAAATATAATTTCATTTATTTACATGGAATATTAAATTTCATAAGTATTAGATTATGTTATTTCAGCTTAAGTGATATATTTTTTAATTAAAAATCATTTTATTGGGGGCTCGTACATCATTTTTCCAATACATAAATAAACATACTGTGACAAGAACCCTCGCACGTCCGCTGCCGTCATCATTCTCTAAACAGCCGCCCTTTCCCCCATTATCTTTTCATTCCATTTTTTTCACAAAGTACTTGTAGTCCCCTCATATAATTAATTTTGGATTTGCTGATGTTGTTGAGAATGTATGCAGCAGGAAATACACCAACTCAATTGTTTTGACATGTACAATGCAATGTGAATTACTCTATTTCTTGAGCTTTCCAGTCATTCTCATTTCCAGTCATCCCCCTGTGCATTACATACACGCACTGGGCCCTGAGTCTGCAGTCAATATTTTAAAAATCATTTTCACTTTCACCCCCCACAAATAGATCTTCAAAGAGCACATCTCTTCAAGTAGACATCCTTTACAGGCTATGTTAAACTATGATTTGGTTTTGAAAGACTTCAGGGGAGAGTTTGTGCAAAGGTTTAAAACTCAACTCAGGGCAATCGTCTCAAGAGTTCATCCATCAGGTGTCTCCAGGAAATAGAGATTCTGTGAGTATTTGATTCCCTTTTTTATCAGGATTATTTTATAGAATCTTGAACCAAAATATTCAGTAAGGGCAGCTGGTCTTCATGAGTCATAGCAAGAGAGGCAGTTGTTCATGGAGGCAGTTAGCTGCATATCCCACTCCTTCTCCTTCTCCTTCTCACTCCTCGTCTTCCTCGGTTGCTCTCAGCACACGATTTGGGTGGCTGCTTGTGTGCTGTTCAGACCTGAAACACTATGCAAGGAATTAGAAGTTTGAACAGAAGCTCTAAACACATTATTAGGCCAATTAACTGGAATGTCCCATGAAACCATGACCCTAAGCTAGATGCTTGTCTTTTCTCAAGCTTCATCAATTAAATGAAATTTACCTCCCTCAGTAGATGGTGAGTTTTCCTTAGATCTGGATGTTTCTGCGACTTCACAATGCTTTCAGATTTTATTTCCACATAAATTCTTTCGATAACCTCTTGTCCATACACATTCTAGCCTTTCTTATCTTCTTTGGAAATTCTCAAAATTAGAGATGGTCTTATTCCAGCTTTCATTATTTCAGCTTTATTATCTTTATTCTCAAATACTTCCTTTTCCTTCCACTTCTCCGTTCTAATTCCACTGCTCTACCCTGGACACTAAGAGGGTGGCATAGACGCTGACTTGCAAAGTTGCAAAGTTGTTCAGAGAGAAACCATTTCAGTTATTACATCACATATACTTGAATGATCTAATGTAATTTTTTCTGAGTAGAAACACACATACACACAGTTACCTGTTGGAGAAATCCTTGAAGGTAGCCTCACCCAAAGTCAGATTTAAAAGATTCCTTTTTCTTTTTTTTTTTTAAACTACTTTTTTTTTTTTTGTGTAGATTCCGGGGGAGTTCTCTTGAGTTTTCTCTCAGTGGATTTCAAATACACCTTCCATGCAGCAACAAGCATGATCTTTCTAAAACACAGCCCTGGTCTTGTCCTACAATGATTCAAACCTTTCCATGGCCCCCTTTAGGCACAAAATGACTCTCAGTTGCGTATCCATAGTTCTTTGACATCTGGCCCTTTGCTTTCACCACATCCTTTCTCTGAAGCTTCTTCTCACAGAGGTTTCACAGAATGGGCTTCATTTTTTCCCTCTCTAAGTCACTGGAGTTTCCAAATGGCGGTATCTCCTTTAGTAAGTTGGACAATGCTTTTTACCCTATTTCACAATTAAAAAAATATTTATCTTTTCAAGTATAATTCATGTCATTTCCTCTACTATTTGGGTGGGACTGGTTCTCCAGAGAAATGGAACCAGTGAAGCATATATAGTGGTGGAGAAAGAGGGAGAGATATTTAGCTCCAGGAGATTGTTCACACAGTTAAAGAGATGGAAAAGTTCCAAATCTGTGCATCAGATATCAGAATGAAGGCTTTACCTGACTCACATGACTGCAGGAACTTATAAAACCAAGGCTGGCAGCTCAGGTGCTAAGTTGCTGGCTGTGGTGGTGAATGATTACAAGGTAAGATGGCAGGCTTTAGATGCTTACAACTCCCTATATTGCCATATTATATGACAAGCCATGACTCAAGTTCAAAGAATTGGAGGTCAGGTAACAGGCAAGATGCAGGATCTAGATTCAGCAAACCACAAGAGAGCTATGCAAGAGCATCTACATACATTGAAAATAAGCGTACATCCTTACCAACTGCCCCCTGGACGTGTGGATATGAATTTAAATTGTATCCAATCTCACTATGAGCATAACATCATAACTTCCAAACCACTGAGAATTGTGGCCCAGCCAAGTTGACACATAACCAAAACTACCACATCTATTGAAGGCTTTTATGAGTTAACAACAACCTTAGTCTTATTTTTGTGCCCTGTTTCATATTTATCAATGCATAAAAACTCACATAACTCATAATTATATTATTATTTATAATGTCTGTCCCTAGAAGCCTCAGAGCTCCTTGAAGGCTCAAGGTCATATTTTATCCTCAATGCATAATAGAGCATCAGCGAATTTGTTGAAAGGGCGACTAACTGAATGGTTATAGACAGATAGTACTTTAGAGAGTTATATTTGCTAGTTCTGTCCTCTGTAGCACATACCCCTTCACCAACCCACAAACATAAATTTATATTTTTATCTTGATTTTTTGATAAATATGAAATTGTCCTATACTTTAACAGCCTTTGGTTAATTTCATCAATGATCAAAAGCATTTATTAGTGAGAAAAAGGGAAGGAAAAAGAATGTGGTCACTTGGTAAGATGCATTGAAGTGGTTTGTCTGACCCATGCTTGATACT